>JARQOC010000011.1:169579482-169862520 GCA_033576535.1 Allobates femoralis | reverse complement strand
AAAAAATGCATGCCCTAATAGCCAAAAAGCATGTGTGATTGTCCCATGCGTTTTTGGAGCATATCCAAAAACGCATGCGTTTTTGTAGAAAACGCATGCGTTTTTATAACATGGGTTCCTATGGAAAACGCATGCAAAAACGCATGTACAGTTAGCACCTTTTAGTGCCATTCAAAAACGCATGCGTTTCCCATAGGAGCCCATGTTAAAAAAACGCATGCGTTTTTCCGGAAACGCATGCGTTTTTTTAACATGGGCTCCTATGGGAAACGCATGCGTTTTTGAATGGCACTAAAAGGTGCTAACTGTACATGCGTTTTTGCATGCGTTTTCCATAGGAACCCATGTTATAAAAACGCATGCGTTTTCTACAAAAACGCATGCGTTTTTCAAAACGCTCAAAAAAATACTACAAGCACTATTTTTATGTGCAGATTCAAAAACGCAGCCAAAAACGCAGGGAGCCATCAGAGACCTTAAAAAACTCATGCTGACATGAAAAACGCATGTAAAAAAGCATGCGTTTTTAAAAGGCACTAAAAAAATGCATGTCAACTGTGACCCCAGCCAAACACACACAGACAATTGTGCAGAGATTGTTCTCAGATCTCTGGTTGTAGTGAAATCATGGACACATTGTTACATTTGTACACAGCCACAGAATGGAACAATGTGTCCAATGTCCATGATTTCACTGCAACCACAGATCTGCGAACAATCTATGCACAATTATCTGTGTGTGTGACTGAGCTTTAAGGCTGGGGCCACACTTGATCAGTTATTGGCCTTTGATCCATATTGGTATCAGGTTTTTCACTTTTTTCTTTTAAGTCCAAAAACTGATGCTGAACTCCAGTGTGACTGAAAATGGTGTCAGTTCTCTTACTGGACCCAAAAAATGCTGCAGGAAAAAAAATGGATCTGTTTTTTTTAACATGGGGCCCTATGGGAAAACTGATCCGGTTTTTAATGGCACAAAAAAACGGATCTGTTTTTTAGAGCATTGTTTAGGGAAAAAATGACAAAGTCCAAAAAACATCCAGGTGCACAGGAGGCACTATTGGCACCCTAAAAATACCAGATCAGGTATTGAGAACAAGGGAAAAAACTGATTGCCAAGTGTGAATCCAGGCTTAGGCTAGGACTACACTTGAGAGCCTGCATCCAGTAACTGGATGAGTTACTGGATCCAGTTTTTCCCCTTGTCATTGTTGAGGCATTTTTACCGGATCAGGTACCTGATGGTACCTATATGTACCATCCAGTACCGGATCTGTTTCCTATAGGGTCCCATGTTAAAAAAAAGGATCAGTTTTTGATCAAACACCAAAAAACTTTGCAGAACCTATTAAATATTCAAAAACTGGATCCAGTAGACGGGTTGCACTTTGGCAAACAAATGTTAACATTGGAGTCTATAGGTCAGGTACCTGATCAGGTTTTCAGGTTGAAAAACAGGATCCATTAGCAGGATTGCAAATGCAAGTGTGGCCCTGGCCTTATTCAGAACTAATGGTGGTCTCACCTGTGTATAGCGGGGCATATCATTAATGGGAACACTTGCATGAGCGTTGAGATTAAGTGCTCTACTAGGCCCAAACAGGTCTCTGGGTAGGGTCACATTGCAAACCTAAATTGCATTCACCGCATCCGGATCCGGATGCGGTGAACGCAATGCCGGGCACACACATTTTTTTCCAAAAATGTGTGCTGAATACCGCACTGCGGTCACCGGATGGCTCAGGATGTGTAACTTTAAAAAAGCTCAAAACCGGACCAGGAAACGCTCCTGATAGGAGCCTATGCAAAACACCGGATGGCTTCACAAGCCATCCGGTGGCCGGATCCGGCACTGCTGCCTGCGTTTAAAATCATGCAGGCAGCAGTTTTCGCAGCGTTTGCCGGGACCGCACTGCGGTCACCGGATGGCTCAGGATGTGTAATCCCTGAGCCATCCGGTAACTGCATAGGTTGCGGTTCCCGGCTCAGCAAACCTAGTAAAGAGTTAAATTGATTACTAAAGTACTGTTTGAGGTCTGTAGGGGGGTCTAAGTCATGAAAGGGGCGGGGCGCACGGTGTGACGTGTTCGGGCCGCCCCTTTCATGATGCGGCCGGCCTCACATCAATGGCTGAGGCACAGAGGGGGCGGCCATAAGAAATGATGGGGCGGAGGCTGCCGCAAACAGCCCCGCCCATGGATTCGTCACCACATTGGAGCAGAAGACACGTAAATATGTACTTTCACCAAGACTGTAATATATCATTTTCCCCCCCATACAGGAATAAGGATACAAGAGGGGTGCAGGCACCCCTGTATAGTAATTCGGGGGGCTGGGGGTGTGGGGACTTGCACGGGCTCGGAGAAGCCCGTGCCAGCGGGGATATTGTATTGGGAGACCACCGAAGTGGGCGGCCGGTCTGTAGGGGGGTCTAAGCCCCCCTACAGACCTCAAACAGTACTTTAGTAATCAATTTAACTCTTTACTAGGTTTGCTGAGCCGGGAACCGCAACCTATGCAGTTACCGGATGGCTCAGGGATTACACATCCTGAGCCATCCGGTGACCGCAGTGCGGTCCCGGCAAACGCTGCGAAAACTGCTGCCTGCATGATTTTAAACGCAGGCAGCAGTGCCGGATCCGGCCACCGGATGGCTTGTGAAGCCATCCGGTGTTTTGCATAGGCTCCTATCAGGAGCGTTTCCTGGTCCGGTTTTGAGCTTTTTTAAAGTTCAAAACCGGATCAGGATTTTGCAAACAAAACGGAAATGTGACCCTAGCCGTACTCTAACAAAAAGTAATGGTGGTCCCACCTCTGTATAGCTGGCATATCATTGATGGGAATGCTTGCATGAGCTATGAGTTTATGTGGCCCTCTAGGCACAAACAGGTCTCTGACCTACGTGTCCATTATTTCCTGTAGTACTCCACAAAACTAATCGTGGTCCCACCTGTGCGTGGCAGTGCATATCATTAATGGGAATGCTTGCATGAGCTTTGTGTTTATGTGCTCTACTAGGCCCAAACAGGTTTCTGACCTATCGCTACATTATTTCTTGTAGTACTCCACAAAATTAATGGTGGTCCCACCTGTGTGTGGCAGGGCATATCATTAATGGGAATGCTTGCATGAGCTTTGAGTTTATGTGCTTTACTAGGCCCAAACAGGTTTCTGACCTATCACTCCATTATTTCATGTAGTACTCCACAAAACTAATGGTGGTCCCACCTGCATATAGTGGGGCATATCATTATTGGGAATGCTTGCATGAGCTTTGACTTTATGATGCCCTCCAGGCCCAAACAGGTCTCTGACCTACCTTTCCATTATTTCATGTAGTACTCCACAAAACTAATGGTGATCCCACCTGTGTATATCGGGGCATATTATTAATGGGAAAGCTTGCTTGAGCTTTGAGTTTATATTGCCCTCTAGGCCCAAACAGGTTACTTATCTACCTCTCTTATTTCCTGTAGTAATCCACGAAACTGATAGTGGTCACATCTGTGTGTGCCAGGTATATCATTGATAGGAGTGCTTGAATGAGCTTTGAGTTTTTCCGGCCTACTAGGCCCAAACAGGTCTCTGACCTCTCTATTATTTTCTGTAATATTCCATCAAACTGATGGTTGTCTCACCTGTGTGTGGCGGGGCATAACATTGACGGGAGCACTTGCATGAGCTTCGAGGGGATCCGGCCCACTAGGCCTATTCAGGTCACTGACCTACCTCTCTAGTTTTTACTGTAATACTCCTTAAAACGTATAGTTGCTGAGCAAAGTTTAACCTTGAAATGATAGGCCACGTCCTGTTCCAGACCTTGTGCCATGCATGCAAGCTGGGCCATTCAGCAATTTTTGGTCTGGGACAATTGATGCTATTTTGCTGTAGGTGTGACCCTTTGGAAAGAGTGAGGATTCTTGTTGGCGTCCCCTTGCTATGTTTTACATGATTTAAGAAGGGTGTGACATGCCCATACCTGTGTCTAATCCTCCTTTTACTCTTCCACCTCTTTTTACTTAATGTAAAAAACTAATGCCACTTTGCCTCTGACTATTTGTACTGTATTTTGATTGTTGTCACTTTTCCTGGTGTTTGTTGTCCATTCTGAGTAGTTTGGCAGCTTTTGAAGACCTTTAAAGGTGTTTTCTATGTGTTTGCTGTAGCCTGCCATTGATTTCAATGGAGTTTGACTGATTCGACGAACATTTGATGAATAAATTACTAATTCGATGAATCGAACCGAATTCGAACATTGAGGTGGTGGCTCATCACTATTCAATATGAGAAAAAAAATCGCACGATACAGTGATTACTTGGATCAAATGCACCTGTACAAGTCTATGGGTGCATTGAAATCATCAGACTGCACTCAAATGTCATCTCACTGCAGTCCGATTTAAGTCGACGCAGTAAACAGAGAAGATGGAGAAATTAAATTTTCCATTTTTTTCCACACTTATGATCCGATTCTCACACGTAAGAAATCTCAGTAAACTGTGATATTTCGCACAAACTCTGGTCAGAGATTCATAAGAATGTCATTAGTATAATTGGGCTGGTTTTCGCACTTGAGAGAATATATGCCCAGGGGGGCGAGCCCTTACTTTGATTGTTGAAGATAGATACTGGTTATGTCTAGTAAATATTTAGCTCCATTATTGCCATGCTTTCTATACGTTGAACAGTGTATAATTTTGCATACAGCAAAAAAGCCTCCCTGTCTCCCAAATGAGCAGCCTGTTTTTTTTCTGTAGTCTAACAGGTTTATTAGTCAACAGGTAATTTTATTAGTGACAATATCAGAACATAGAGATCACACAGCAAGGTGGAGGTTTACTTGTGGACACATGCTTCTAACAGTCACAGACTTTCTCTAAGAAATCATTGCTATGTGACCTAGAAGCAAACCTGGACATGTAAATTCACAGACAGAAGTAGTATTCTTACCACATATACTTTGGCAAAGATGATGGAGTTATAAGAGCAATACAGGAGAGTAAGGCAAACGCACGTGCTCTAGATAAATTCTGTCACAAAATTGCTGCTGCTACACAGAATTCTTAGGGACTGACCACAATGCACTAGGATGTTAAAGGAGAAAAGACTGAATGATGCTTAGGTAATTCTGCCATACAGTGTTAATCCCATTAAACATCACAGAAAAGATAACATGTTACATTATACAGGTTATCTCATGTGGCACATTTAGGCTAACTTCTACTGTCAAGCTGCAGTTTCCAAAATCATGTCCACTCTCTATTTGAAACTAAACCTCTCCAAAACTGAACCTCATCTGCTCCCACCCTCCACTAACCTCCCAAAATCTGACATCTCTCTCTCAGTTTGTGGCACCACGATAACGCCTAGGCAGCAGGCTCGCTGTCTGGGTGTTATGTTTGACACCGATCTCTCCTTCTCCTCCCACACACAATCTCTCGTCCGCTCCTGTTGCTTACACCTGAAGAATATCTCTAGAGTCCGCCCTTTTCTCACCATGGAAACAACAAAAACCCTCACCATGGCCCTAATCAACTCCCGCCTTGACTACTGCAATTCTTTATTAAGTGGCCTCCCCCTCACTAGACTTTCTCCTCTCCAGTCCATTCTTAATAAAGCAGCCAAGATCACCCATCTGGCCAATTGTTACTCAGATGCCTCTGCTCTGTGCCAGTCATTGCACCCATACACTACAGGATCAAATTCAAATTGCTTGTTCTCACCCACAAAGCTCTTCACAGTGCAGCACCCCCCTACATCTCCTCCCTCATCTCTGTCTATCACCCCACCCGTTCTCTACTTTCTTCAAATGACCTTCGACTAACATCTGCATTAATCCGATCCTCCCACTCCCGGCTCCAAGACTTCTCCCAAGCTGCACCAATCCTCTGGAATGCTCTATCCCAAGAAATCAGGACTATCCAAAACTTGCATGGCTTCAGACGATCCCTAAAAACACATCTTTTTAAGGCAGCCTATCATACTCCGCAATAGAAGTCCTTTGTACTGTAGACAGTGAATGGGCTATCTCTCTTGACATTACTCCTCTACAAACTCCACCAAACCAAAAAAGTCTACACAGACTGTCTGATGACCATTCATGTAAGCATATTTCTATGCCCCATTTCCTCAAGATGCCTGGACCATCAGTGCAATAAGCCCCTGTACCTTGTGCAACCCCTGTCCCGTTGTAGATTGTAAGCTCTTTTGAGCAGGGTCCCCTTCATTTCTTGCTTTATTTATTGTATTTTCTTTTTTACATGGATTCTATGCCTATTGTTTTGTATCCAATTATTGTAATGTATTTGTTCTCTACTGCAATTACTTACTGTATATTTTCTGTACTCTAACCCTACATTGTAAAGCGCTGCGGAATATGTTGGCGCTATATAAATAAAGATTTATTATTATATTATTATTTATTATTTTACAAAATCTAAATGGTCAGAACAATTATACTTTTCTTTATTATATCTATTTAAGTCAGTAAGCACAGCACACTCTGTTTTGGTTGCAAGTGAAAGTTTTTTGAACAGACTTTTACTGAACAACTTTTAGAGTTTTCTCTTTACAACTTCATATGTTGGACAGCAGGCACGTATCTTTATCATGTTTTTCAAAGTACAGTTAACTATAGGGCTCACTTCTTCCTCAGACCCCTCAATAACCCTTGTTTTTTCTGGTGTTCCTAGTCTATATTCCTCTACTCAGCCTAGCATCAAAATACTGCACGTAAGAGACACTAAGCTCCATACTGTTCGTCTTCCTCCTACACACACCAAATCGATCTCCAAACGATTTGACAAAGCAACAGGAGTACATACGGTATACTATACCCTCATCTCACTTCCATTCACGTACCCAACTGTTCACCTATTCCTCTGCTAAGCATCCTACAAAGGACTCTTGCTGAAGGAGTCAGTCTATTCCTGGTCAGGGCTAGATACTAACACTGACTTTTAGTGTGTCCAACCGGTATCTCAGATCTTCTTCTCTCACTGAGATCTTTACAATTTTAGTTGCCACAAAACACCCACTAGATGTGGCCTTGGAGTTCTATATGACATGCAACTCTGTACTGCTTTTCAAAGTGCTGCTTTTCAAATTAATTTTGCTAAATTCATGAAGCAGTAAGAAAGCTTTTTTAGATTTAATGTACATTTCAACAAATGGTAAAAAAATGCATTGTTTAATGTACATTAACCTTTATATTACAATGGAGTTGTATGCATCTATATGGAAATCTCTGTACTATTATTCCCATGAGTGCACATTGGAAAGTGTAGAATACAGATTCTTTTTAAGATGCCAATTAACATAGCCTACTTTTGTTATCATGAAAGTCAATGAACAAGCAAATTTCAACATATGGCATCCTTCTACACGTGTTTGAATAGTTTTATACATGTACTTCATACAGCAACATGATAAAAAGGGTAAATGAAATGCTGTAAACATTGAGAAAAAAAAAAAATATATATATATATATTTATTTAAGGTTACATTTTCTTAATTTGTCGGCAATATCTCCAAAGTATGGTACAATAATTTGTTGGCAAGAGGCAATATGCATTGTATTCAAGGAAGTCCGACCTCTGGGCACTGGGGTCTGGGTGGTGGGGGAGATAGAAAAAAAGGGCACAAATCTAAGTGTAGATTATAAAATATGATGATAGATAATAGGTTTAATGCTCACCCTTTTGATGTATTTACTTTCTCGTGTAACAATTCCTTATGTGGTCAATTCGTTTATCCACTCTTTAGTGTGTTTGCCTCCTGGTTTGCAGCCACGTCCCAGAAATGACAGAGCTCCCAGCCCGGAGTCTGTTGGGTGTGTCCACAGAAAGAAATTATCTGGTATATAGACGAGCGCTCCCAGGTCCAGAAAGACACCATCCAGACCTAGGGTAATTAAGAGCTCAGACCCTACATAAAGAGAAAATATTAGTACACATGTATACCTGAGGAAGGCTTATCCTTACTGTAAAGCCGAAACGCGTTGTTTGTTCTCCACTACATTACTGATGGAATAAATCACTTCTTTGGAAAATAAGAAGAATCTGGATGGTGTCTTTCTGGAACTGGGAGCACTCATCTATATACCAGATCATTTCTTTCTGTAGAAATATCCATTCTATGATGTTTCAGGGGTGGAAACAGGCCTATAAAACCATGTATGTGAACGCGAGTGCTGCAAGCAGGGAGAAATGGAGGCAAAAGCCGAAAGGTGTTATATTGTTTGTAATTCTCTTGTGTGCAGCAGCATGGGGGGCCATATCCAGGATAAGGGGGGGATATAAAAATGAGAGGGTCATGTACCATAACAGTGGGCCATATCCAGTGATGAAGAGGTGTACACTTCTCTAATTTAACATGCACTGCATCTGTTCACCCATCTCTCAGCGCGGCTTCAGCACTGAGGTGATGGACAGCAGGATGCAGTGCATATTATATGAGTATGATGAGTGGGAGCACTCAGCAGGCCTCCACAGCCTCCCCTCAGCCCGCTCCAGTGCCGCAGCTCCCCCCAGCACAGCCCTACAGCCACACAGTCGGTATAGTCAGACTATAAGACGCATGTCCCATTTTCCCAAAATTTTGGGATAAAGAGTGTGTCTTATAGTCTAAAAAATATGATACATGTGTATATATATATATATTATATATATATATATATATATATATATATATATATTATATAATCGCGAATCGGAAAAGCGCCCCTCCGCGCGCTACTTCCGGCGTGGTCATGTGGATACGAATTTAACATTGGGCGCGAAGCGCCCAATGCTGCGCGAGCAATGGCCGCGAGGCCATTGCGAGTCGCTGGCCCAGGGCGAGCAATGGCCGCGAAGCGGCCATTGCGAGCCGCTGGCCCAAAATCCATCCACAGGCCCGGCTACAACCTTTGCGATTAACCGCTCAGGTAGCGCGAGCAATGGCCGCGAGGCCATTGCGAGTCGCTGCCTGAGCCACCCATAAGCGACATGGGACTGTAGTATACCATCGCGCTGTACACTACAGCCCCCTGCCGCTCTAACCCACTACGCGCTTTACACAAACACACTGCCCATTCAACGCCCATTCAGCACTCACTCACACCACCACTACTGTAGTATACACCGCTATAGTATACTACAGTCCCATGCCCATACGCGCCATGGGACTGTAGTATACCATCGCGCTGTACACTACAGCCCCCTGCCGCCCTAATCCACTGGCCATTCAACGCCCAATCACCACTCACTCACACCACCACTACTGTAGTATACACCGCTATAGTATACTACAGTCCCATGCCCATAAGCGCCATGGGACTGTAGTATACCATCGCGCTGTACACTACAGCCCCCTGACGCCCTAACCCACTGACCATTCACCGCCCAATCACCACTCACTTTATGCCCCCCCCGCCATTTTGTGGTTTCAAATTTCACAGCCCAGTTTATAAGGCGCGAAATTTGAAATCACACATCATTTCGCCGACCCGTTACCACGGACTGCCGGTTCCGAGGCCGCAAGAAGACTCGCTCCAGGATTTCCCGAAGCAAGCTTCAAGACGACCGCTACTACCAGCTAAGATATCCTTTCTCATCTAAATCCTTTCTTCTAACGCTCCCCAGCCCACACAGTACCACCACCGCCGCCGCTGCTCCCCAGCCCACACACCACCGGTACCGCCGCCGCCGCTCTTCCCCAGCCTACACACCACCGCTCCCGTCGCCGCCGCTGCTCCCCGCTTTACACAAACACACACCCCGCTACAACAACAACACGCCGCTACCCCCTAAGCCATCGCCGCACCTAAGCCTCTACCCCCTAGCCTCCCGCCGATACCCCCTAAGCCATGCCGCCTAACCCCTAACGCACCGCCGCCCCTATCTCCTAAGCCCCGTTGCATCGTAGGCCCCCGCCGTTACCCCCCAAGCCCCGCCGCCTATCCCCTAAGGCACCGCCGCTGTCCCCTGCCCCTCTCGCTAAAGTCCTACACCCTAACCACCGCCGTCCCCTAACCTAACGCCGCTGTTATCTAACACCCTACACCCTAAGCCCCCCTGTCCCCTAACCTAACCTCCCCGTCGATCACTTACATGCCTTCTAATCATCTGATCGTCCGTCCGATCCATATGTCCTCCGTCCGCCCAGCCGTCCTCTTCTTCCGGCCCCGGAGGTCTTCCGTCCGATCCATATGTCCTCCGTCCGGCCAGCCGTCCTCTTCTTCCGACCCCGGAGGTCTTCTCTCTTCTTTCCGCTATCTCCGCTTCTTCGTCCGGCCCCGGGGATCTTCTGTCTTCTTTTTCCAAATTTCCACCTCCGGCGTACTCTTCCTTCTCATTAAGATACAATGGGCGAAAAATCCGCCATTGTACCTTAATGAAATCTGAAGACCTCTTCTGATTGGTCGCTGGATATTGCCCTCAGCCAATCAGAAGAGCCCTTCATTCAGTTCTCATTCAGGTCCGCCTTTTTTTCTCCATTGACATACATTAGCGGTGTGTCGCCGATTTTATGGCCGCCCACCTGGTTCTATATGTCGGCCTTAAAATCGCGGACACACCGCTAATGCATCTCTATGGCCATTCAACTCGCATTCTGATTGGTCGGCGTTCAATCCGAAATCGGCCTGACTGCCCATAGAGATGCATTAGCGGTGTGTCCGCGATTTTAAGGCCGACATATAGAACCAGGTGGCCGGCCATAAAATCTGCCACACACCGCTAATGTATGTCAATAGCAAAAAAAACGCGGACCTGAATGAGAACTGCGTCTCACTCACAAGTAAAAAAATAAATTAATTAAATAATAAAAAAAACAATTAAAAAAGATTTAAAAAATAATAAAAAAAGATTTAAAAAATAATAAATAATTAAATAAAAATAATAATTAAAAAAAAAAAAAAATTCTTTTACAATAAAATAATTATTTAATAATAACAAATGTTAAAACATAATTAAAAAAAAAATTAAAATATAATAAATAATTAAATAAAAATAATAATTAAAAAAAAAAATTAGTCTTTTAAAATAAAATAATTTTTTAATAATAACAAATATTCAAAAATAATTACAAAACAAATAAAAATATAATAAATAATTAAATAAAAATAATAATTAAAAAAAAAAACATTTGTCTTTTAAAAGAAAATAATTATTTCATAATAACAAATATTAACAAATAATTAAAAAAAAACTTAAAAAATAATAAATAATTAAAGCAAAATAATAATTTAAAATAAAAAAAATATTCTTTTAAAATAAATTAATTAATTAATAATAACAAATATTAACAAATAATTAAAAAAAAAATTACACTATAATAAATAATTAAATAAAAATAATAATTAAAAAAAAAAAAATTAGTCTTTTAAATTAAAATAATTATTTAATAATAACAAATATTAAAAAATAATTAAAAAAAAAAATAAAAAATAATAAATAATTAAAGAAAAATAATAATTACAAAAAAAAAAAAATATTCTTTACAAATAAAATAATTATTTAATAATAACAAATATTACAAAATAATTAAAAAAAAAATTAAAATATAATAAATAATTCAATAAAAATAATAATTAAAATAAAAAAAATTAGTCTTTTAAAATAAAATAATTATTTAATAATAACCAATCTTAAAAAATTATTTAAAACAAAATTTTATTATAATAAATAATTAAATAAAAATAATAATTAAAAAAAAAAACATTTAGTCTTTTCTAATAAAATAATTATTTAATAATAACAAATATTAAAAAATAATTAAAAAAAAAAAAATAATAAATAATTAAATAAAAATAATAATTAAAAACAATAAAAATTAGTCTTTTAAAATAAAATAATTATTTAATAATAACAAATATTAACAAATAATTAAAAAAAAAAATTAAAAAATAATAAATAATTAATGAAAAATAATAATTAAAAAAAAAAAAATTCTTTTAAAATAAAATAATTATTTAATAATAACAAATATTAAAAAATAATTAAAAAAAAAAAAAAAATAAAAAAATTATTAAAAATATAACATAACACTAATTATATTACTCTTAATAATAATGCTATTAATCCTAATATGTATGCTATTAATGATCATATTTATGCTATTAATGTTAATAATTATGCTATTTATGGTAATAATTATGCTATTCATAATAATTATGCTATTAATGGTAATAATTATGCTATTCATGATAATAATTATGCTATTAATGGTAATCATAATGCTATTAATAAAAATAATATTGCTAATAATGGTATTATAATGCTTTTAATCCTAATATTTATGCTATTAATGCTAATAATTATGCTATTAATGCTAATAATTATGGTATTAATGCTAATCATTATGCTATTAATGCTAATAATTTTGCTATTAATAATAATAATTAGACTATTAATGCAATAATTATGCTATTAATGCTAATAATTATGGTATTATATGCTAAATAATTATCGATATTAATGCAAATAATTATTCGTATTTATGGTAATAATTATGCTATTAATGCTAATAATTATATGCTATTAATGGTAATAATTATGCTATTAATGCTCATATTTATGTTATTAATAATACTATTATCTCTGTTATTAATGGTAATAATTATGCTATTAATCGTAATATAATTATGCTATTAATGCTAATATTTATGCTATTAATGCCAATAATTATGCTATTAATTGCTAATAAATTATGGTATTAATGCAAATAATTATGCTATTAATGGTAATAATTATGCTATTAATGGTAATAATTATGCTATTAATGCTAATATTTATCCTATTAATGCTATAATTATGCTATTAATGATATAATTTATGCTATTTATGCCAATAATTATGCTATTAATGCTAATAATTATGGTATTAATGCTAATAATTATGCTATTAATGGTAAATATTATGCTATTAATGTAATAATTATGTTATTAATGCTAATATTTATGCTAATTTGAATGGTAATAATTATGCTATTAATGGTAATAATTATGCTATTAATGCTAATATTTATGCTATTTATGCTAATAATTATGCTATTAATGCTAATAATTTATGCTATTAATGCTAATAATTATGCTATTAATGGTAATATTATGCTATTAATGCAATAATTATGCTATTAATGGTAATAATTATGCTATTAATGGTAATAATTATGCTATTAATGTAATAATTATGCTATTAATGCTAATAATTATGCTATTAATGCTAATTATTATGCTATTAATGCCAATAATTATGCTATTAATGCTAATAATTATGGTATTAATGCTAATAATTTTGCTATTAAAGCTAATAATTATGCTATTAATGGTAATAATTATGCTATTTATGCTAATATTTATGCTATTATGCTAATATTTATACTATTAATGCTAATAATTATGCTATTAATGCGAATAATTATGCTATTAATGCTAATATTTATGTTATTAATGCTAATAATTATGCTATTAATGCTAATAATTATGCTATTAATGGTAATATTTATGCTATTAATGGTAATATTTATGCTATTAATGCTAATAATTATGCTATTAATGCTTATAATTATGCTATTAATGCTAATAATAATGCTATTGCTAATATTATTGCTATTGATGATGGTTTTGATGATGGTTTTGATGATGGTTTTGATGATGGTTTTGGTGATGGTTTTGGTGATGGTTTTGGTGATGGTTTTGATGATGGTTTTGGTATTTATGGTATTGGTATTATATATGCACATTCGATGTCCTTAAGTATTCAGTCACCTCTTACTATTATTGATATTAATGAGAAACATGTCTATATCTTTGTAATACGTCGTAGGGTACATTATAAGGACATACAAAACATGATATTTAAATATGTTCATTGTCTATCTGGAACTTATTATTTTCCTTAATAATTATTCTATACTTTTCAAGAATTCTTTTCTCCCAAAAAGCTTTTGTAAAAGCTCTTACGTACCTATACCTCTCCAAGCATAGTATTACCTTTGTATGTCCTAACATGACTTCAAAGGATACTAGCAAGGATGTTGGCGGGTACAAAGCCGCATGGATGCGTAAGACACGTGCTAAGGAAACTGAAGAAGAGCGACAATGTCGTTTGGATAAGTCTAAAGCTGAGTATAACCAACGCATTGCAACAGAGTCGCTGGAACAAAAACAACTACGCTTGGCCAAAAAAGCTCAGAAGGAACGTCAACGCCGTCAAAAAAAAAAAGTAACACCACCAGTACATCACTCTGCTGATCAGACACTAACCTCATCAGTACAACAGTCTGCTGATCAAACTGCAAGCTCACCTGTACAATACTCTGCTGATCTAAGTCAGTGTGCTGATCAGACAGTAACCTCATCAGTACTACAGTCTGCTGATCCAACTGTAAGCTCACCACTACTACAGTTTGCTCTAGCTCTTTCTAGCAGTTCACCGGATGAAAGGAGCACAATTCCTCAAGTTTCATCACCACGCAAAGCAACAGCAAAGCGTAAACATTGTGCTCAGGAGACGTCAAGCACAAAACGTTTTCGGGTTGAACAAGAACAAACTCCTTTGGAGGCACAAATTGTTCAGGAGTCTTCACAATTCAAACAGAGCCGCATACGCAAAAGTGCTGGCTCACGTCGTACACACCGCAAAAAGACGTCTTCTACTGTTACACAAGTGGATCCTGACTCTTTTTCTGCTTTATTACTTCAACGTCTGATCTATGTCGGTTTGCAGAAACAACATCATATTTACCTACCTACACCTCCCTCTTCATATCCACCTGGATTTACAGATAGTGATTTTGGCATTGTGGAACATACCTGTGGCTCTATGATATTCATATGTAACCATTGTGAAGCTCGACATTTCATGGATGAGATGCCATCGGATAAACAGTATACTCTCTGTTGTCACAAGGGGAAGGTCAAGGTTCCGTTACCTCAGTATCCAGAGATGTTGGAATGTATTCTTAAAGGTCAGAGTCCATACAGTCGGAATATGATGGATAACATCAGAAGTATTAATAGTTCATTTGGTTTTGCTTCTATGGGTGCAAGTATTGCTCCTCCACCTGGACATGGCCCTTATTGCTTCAGGATTCATGGCCAAATTTATCACCGTACTGGAACACTACATCCTGCTCCAGATCAAGCTCCTGCTTATGCCCAACTCTACATTTTAGATACTGCCACTGCTAATGACCAACGTTTACAGTGTGACGAAAATAAAAAATGTCATCCTAAATTGATGCGGCTCATTGCTAACTTATTAGATCGCATCAATCCTTTTGTTTCCGCATACAAAATGTTACGTTTTGTTGAACAAGAGGAACAGGAGAAGGCAATTGAAAATGGTACTGTCATGCCTAATATCATCATGGCTCTTAAACAGGATCGAGAACAAGACCCAAGACGTTATAATAAACCAATTGTTAATGAAGTTGCTGTGGTCTTTGAAAATGCCGATGGAGAGCCACCCTTCAATAGAGACATTTTAATTCATCTGAAACCTGACCCAAAGAATCCTTTAGCCCCAAAAACACAGCAAGTCAGTATTCTCCACAGTAATTTAGATGCTTTACTGTATCCGTTATTTTTTCCGCATGGAGAACAAGGCTGGCATGAGGGACTGAAGCATCAAGGTCAAATTCCACGGAGCGTTACACAATTGCAGTATTACTGTTATTTGCTATCTGTACGTCCTGGGTTCAATCCTATTTTAAATGGTGGAAAACTAACACAACAGTATTTAGTGGATGCGTATATAAAAATTGAGGCTAATCGCTTAAATTTTATACGTCAACATCAAAAAGACTTAAAAGTGGAGGACTATTGCGTACTACAGGAACATCTGGAAAGAAAATCTTTCGAAAAAGGAATTCCCATTGGCAAGACGGTCATTTTACCATCGTCGTTTGAAGGCAGTCCCAGAAACATGCAGCAGAGGTATCAAGATGCCATGGCTATTGTTACAAAATTTGGACGCCCAGATCTTTTCATAACAATGACCTGTAATCCCAAATGGAGCGAGATTATCCACAATTTAGAACCATGGCAGAGGGTGGAACACAGACCGGATTTAGTCGCCCGTGTCTTCAAAATAAAATTAGAAGCCCTATTAAAAGATATAAACAGTGGATTATTTGGCAAGATTTGTGCAATGATTCATGTAATAGAATTCCAAAAGCGGGGACTACCACATGCTCACATTTTGGTTATTCTGGATAGCAATTCCAAATTACGCACTGAGGTTGATGTCGATCGTACTGTTTGGGCAGAAATTCCTGACCCATCCGAGTATCCTGTGCTCCATCAAATTGTGATGCAACATATGATTCATGGACCCTGTGGAGAATTTAACCCCAATTCTCCATGTATGGATATTGGAAAGTGTAAAAAAGGATTCCCAAAAGATTTCCAACCAAAAACTCTAATAGCACACGATGCCTATCCAACTTATCAACGCAATGCAGGACCTTCATTTACACAACGTTCTCACATGGTTGATAATTCTTGGGTTGTTCCCTATAACCCTTTTTTACTATTAAAGTATAAGTGTCATATAAATGTGGAAATCTGTGCATCCATTCAAAGTGTCAAGTATCTATTCAAATATGTTTACAAGGGGCATGATAAAGCCAATCTGGAAATTTCTCAAACAAACATACAACATGATGAACCTCACCAATTTATGGATTCAAGATACGTCAGTGCACCGGAGGCAGCTTGGAGAATTTTTGCCTATCCAATGCATAAACAATCACACAGCATTGTTCGCCTTGCTGTACATCTGCCACAGTTACAACCCCTTTATTTTCATGAAGATGCTTCTGTTGAGAACATTGCTGCCATGACGCATAGAAAATCAACTCTTATGGCCTACTTTGAACTGAATGAGAATGACCCACGTGCTCATGAATACTTCTACCGCCAAATTCCTGAGCACTATGTCTGGAAAGCTGGTGCATGGGAAATTAGGCAGAAACGTGGAACAACAGTCATTGGAAGAATGTATACGGTCAGTATGAAAGATGAAGAACGCTACTATTTACGGTTGTTGTTACTACATGTAAAAGGAGCAACAAGTTTTGAGCACATTAAGACCGTTAATGAAGTCGAGTACCCAACTTTTAAACAGGCAGCAATAGCCCTTGGATTACTTTTGGATGACAGTGTTTGGCGAAATACCTTACTGGATGGCTGTGTTCTCAACATGCCTGCACAGCTTCGGGATATGTTTGCTTACATATGTATCTTTGGTCCTCCTGCTCATCCATTGGAGTTGTGGCAAGAATTTAAAAAAGATTTCATTGAAGACTACTGCCGTGCATATCACCCTAACAATGAGGACTGTGAGCATTGTGAAGGTTATGCAATGGCAGATGTTCAAAATGTGTTAAAATTTCATGGCAAAAGCTTTACGGATTTTAATCTACCACGCCCCAAAAGAAAACAACAACTACAACCACAATACAACAAAGAGGAGGAGTTTAGAAGAGCCCAAGAAATGAAAGAAACTTTAAATCAACAACAACTTTTGGCCTATAATGCCATAAATGAAGCATTACAGGATACAAGTCAGGAAGCTAAGTGCTTTTTCATTGATGGCCCAGGTGGCAGTGGGAAAACATATTTGTATGATTTGTTAATTCGTCAAATAAGAGGAGAAGGAGAAGCTGTGTCACCTGCTGCCAGTACTGGGATTGCAGCCAACTTATTGGAAGGAGGAAGAACCATCCATTCACTTTACGGGATACCTATTCCAATCAATGAAACGTCTGTTTCAAGAATCAAAAATGACACTGATGCTGCACACCATTTGAAGAATACTAAACTTTTCATTATTGATGAATCCACTATGCTATCCAAATACGCACTGCATGTCATTGACCAACTATTAAAGGATGTTATGACCAAAGATATCTCGAAGAAAAATAAAACACCCTTTGGAGGGAAAGTCATTGTTCTGGGAGGAGACTTTCGTCAGTGTCTTCCTATTATTCCTCATGGAACACGAACTGATATCGTAGAGAGCTGCATAAAATATTCCAGACAATGGCAGATTTTCACTCAATTGCCACTACTTGACAACATGCGCTCTGTTGATCCAGAATACAGCAATTGGATACTTCAGCTGGGAAATGGACAATTGACCAATTCTTATAACCTTGGAGATGATGTTATAGAAATCCCTGAAGATATGATTTGCACAGGTTCACTAATATTTGATATTTTTGGTGAAAACATTGTAATTGATGTCAATAACAATGAAAGCATTAATACAGCAGCATCACATGCCATTCTTTGCCCCAAAAATGATGATGTGGATCAGGTCAACTCTAAGATCATGGATTGCATTGCTGGAGAGTATACAGAATACATTAGTGATGATTCCATTGATCCGGACGAGACAGAGGACCCAGAGCAATACCCTGTTGAGTTTTTAAATTCACTTACACCCACGGGGATGCCATCTCATCGTCTTAAATTAAAAATTGGCACCATTGTAATGCTTTTGAGGAACTTCAACAGCCGAAAAGGTCTTTGTAATGGGACTCGCTTAATTGTCACCGGTTTGTTTGCCAACATGATTCGAGCAAGAGTCATTACTGGGTCTGCTGGAGGAAATGTGGTTTTCATTCCCAGGATTGATTTGTGCCCATCAGAAACCGGCTTGCCTTTTAAGTTAAGACGTCGCCAATTTCCTCTGAAGCCAGCTTTTGCCATGACAATAAACAAATCCCAAGGACAAACACTTGAGAAAGTAGGGATTTTTTTGCCAGAACCTGTTTTTGGACATGGACAATTGTATGTGGCTTTTTCAAGAGTGAGAAGACGATCCAATGTAAAAGTGAAAGTGGTGGACACTCCAATCCAAGGAAAATTGCTGCCTAACAGTGACAAAGTATTTACCAAAAATATTGTCTACAAGAATATTTTGCACTGAACTCTTCCCTATGACTATTCTTCTGTTTATCTTTTGAAAAAAAAAAAAAAAAAAAAATTTACTGTTTTACATTTTATTCTTTTATATACTGATTTCTACTATATTTTTGTGAACACACATTTAAAAAAATATGAGAGATGTGTATCATCCACATTTCTACAGTGGGTGATAGAAACCACTATTTCAAGCTCCAGTACTCTACGTGCTGAGAGATTTGATACTTATTCTTTAAAGGGAGAGGTTTTTGTGAACAGCTAAGAGACGGGTGGGACGGCTGTTCACACACATCTCATTAGCAAGGTGTGTTCCACATGTTTAGATAGATAGGGACAAACATAAATTATTAATTAGATTCTACCACACCATTTTTCTTAGATTTTTTTCACATTATTGAGGAATATACTAAATGATAATTATTGATCATGAAGGACTCACCAACAACATACTTGCTGTAATTTTTTATAATTGCATATATGTAATTTGTACTTAACTTGCGGTTTCTGCAGACAACATAGTTGCAGCAGTGTCATCCACATCAACTGCAGTTACCTGTGGTTAGTTAGTGGATGCATCTTATGCACCTGCTGAAGCTATGTTAACTCCATTTACCATAGGTTAACTACAAGTTTTTTTGTTATTGCATGGATATTGCTGCAAGTCTGTAGCTGGTAACTCCTTCTGTATCAATTTACAAAATTTTATTATTTACATCACAATCCTCAAAAAATCTAAGAAAAATTCAGGTATAAAAAATATCTAAATTATATCAATTCGGATTTAGTTAGATTAGGACTCACCAGGTGTAAGGGCATCTTGACGCGATTGGTGGGCTGACACAAACTGGCTGATACACCTATTATTGTTATTAATTCATCAATTTTAATGATTGATGCATTAAGAAGTATTGCTACTTTGTGTTCTAAGACCCTTACAACATAATTATTCAATTTTCCTTATATGATATCAACAATACAAATATATGTAGTTGCTGTAAAGATGTCATTGGAATAATTGGATTATTATTTAAAAATCTTTAAAAAAACAATAAACATATTTTAGACAACCGATGCATTTGCATTAGTCTAACAGCTATAACTACTATAATCAAATTAACGTACGTTCTAGAATCCCGATGCATTTGCATCGGGCTCACAGCTAGTATATATATAATACAGTGATATCTCTCTGAGTATAATAACTGTAGACGTGCGGTCCTATGTAACACCACAGTGATATCTATTATCTTAACATACAAACTTACTTTGATTACAGATAATGTAGTAAATGGCACCCACAGTCCTATGTAACATCACAAATGACACAGTGATATCTCTTTGAATACAAATAATGTAGATGTCACCTGCAGTCCTATGTAACACAAGATCACAATAACTGAGTACAGATAATGTAACAGATTTCGTCTGCAGTCCTATTTAAAACCACAAATGACACGATAACTCTCTGACTACAGATACATAGGACTGCAAGTATCATATACATAACAACACAGTTAGCACAGTGATTATACACAGTAACAGAATAAAGCCAAAGTGCAAAGATAATTACACGCTAGAAAAAAGTTGCTCGGAGACTGTGAATGTAATAGATGCAATGTCAGGGACGACTCTCTCACTTGTTTTCTAAAATTTGAAACATGTTTTAGAAACAAACATAATTATTGTCTAAAATGAATCTGTAGCATAACTGATAACAAGGGAAACAGTAGGACCCCGCTCATTATTATCGGGGCATCTGGATTCTATGTTCAGTTTTATGACAGAAAATAAAAGTTTGTCATGAACCAGGAGTGCCTTCAAAATTCAGAACAGGTGTCAATCTTTCAATTATACTTTAACTCTGCAAGTTCCTTTCCTGGTTTTGGCACACAAAACATGATGAACCCTGATCAGGCAAAAACTGCAGTGTGAAACCAGCCTGTATAGGCAGGGTATATAGCAGACTTTGATGCGTATAGCACAGGAGGTTCCACTTCACTCACTCTGGTGCTTCTGTAGCCTTTTACACAGATCCATCTAAGGCCGGCTTCACACCGTGGTGTGCTCAGGTCCGGGCCTGTCCGATGTGTGATGTTCGAACAGCCCCGGATCCGATTTGTAAACAGAACCACAGGGCAAATGTGCCCTTCGGTCTGCTTTGCAGCCGGAGTCCTCAATTGCAGCCGCAGCTGCTGAAATTTCAAGTTCGTGGCAAGCGGGGAGCTAGCCGCAGTCCTGAATTCTGTGCAGGGGACAGCCGGTGGTGCTGAAATTTAGCAGCGCTCGCTGCTAAACTCCTGCACCTGGCGTATGGGTCCTGGACCCTCCCGGATGCTCTAGGATCCTCCCGGATCTGGGGCAATCCGGCACCATAGACTCCCATGTTAGGAAGCGCCGGATCACCCCGGATCTGGGAGGATCCGATTTGGGCAGATTTTTCGCCCCGGACACAAAAACGTTCCAAGCAATGCTTTTGTGTCCGGGAGGAAAATCCGAATTCACCCAGATCCTCCTGGAGAGATGGAAACCCATGGGACTACATTACCACAAAATTTACACTGGACAGCCCTGGACCTGATCACATCACAGTGTGAAGTAAAGAAAACCCCAGTATTTTCAGGATTAATCCAGCTGTATACAGGCAGTGTATATAGGCAGGCAGGGTATATAGCAGACTGCGGTGCGTATTGTGTGGCACCCCAGGGTTCAAATGCCAGTGTCATTGACTCCCACAGGGGGTAGTGCCACACTTGAGAGAAACGGAGGGACTTCACAACAGTCAAAACCCAAAGCACACAACACCTTTCTGCCTCCATGCCTGAAGGGGGAGACCACGACCCGGGTTCAGGGTGGGCTCCCCTATAAATTCTGGTCTGGGGCAAAATTAGTCAGTAAAAGATTATTATGTACCCATTCTGTGAATTTTCTGTAAAATAAAATTATACATGTGTTAAACATGTGGCTAGGTACTAGTAGGTGTGAGGTCCCGTGACGGGGGCTACGAGCTTACGCTATTTTGGTCCAAGATATCAAACTAAAACCTCACTGTCATCTATAGTGATATATTGCATTTTTTTATCTGTAGTGATATATTGCATTTCTATCTGCAGTTTACATCAGTGTCCTCTAGGGGGCGACAGTCACTTGTGTTGCATTAGCTGATGCAGAAGCGGCCCGCCTTGTATAACAGCTGGGCGTCATTAATAGGCTGCCTTCTGACACTGTGCTTCACTAGTGGAGTGGCTGCTGACCTGTGGTGACCTCGTGTCCAGCGACACCACCTGTCTCTTCCTTGTGGCACGGCTGGAGCTGATGCTACAAATCGCCCCAGTTGCCAGGGTTGTAGGAGATGGCGCATCGGTGCTGAGAGATTTGGGGTGCCTCTGGGGTAACTTATGGCGTCCTGCAAAATGCAAAGGTATTTGTAAGAGGCCATTTTTTCTTTTTTTTTTTTTTTTTTTTTTTTTTTCTTTTTCTTATATATTATGTACCCATTCGGTGAATTTTCTGCAAAATTAGTCAGTTCAGTTCCTAGGAGGACTGAGAAAGACATCCTCTGGACTGGGAGTAGTGCTAAGCTCATCACAGGGTAGCTAAGCCTAGCTTAAGGGACCCAAGGTAGGGGAAAGAGGAAGTGGAGAGGAGCCCAGGGAGTGGAGCGGTGTCGTGCTCACCCCGGAGGAACAGCGCCAAGGATGGACACCAGAGTACGATGCTGTGCAGGGCCTAATGACCCGGCAGCCAATACCATAAGGTGAGGGATTCCAAGTCCCCCAGCCACACTGTGCTCGGAGGCAAAGCAACGTAAAGAGCCCAGGAACAGCCGTCTGAGACGTGGGGCTAGAGAAGGACTCAAGTTGCCTGCCATACTGGCACCAAACAGGTGAGAGAAAGGGCCAGAGCTCTGCTTAAGCAGCAGCAGAGACCCGTTACAAAGTGCAACAGGGAAGCCTTAGAACTTGCCGGGTGAGGAGCACCCCAAGTTGCTATCAGTACTCAGCTTAGTAAGACAAGTCAGAATTACAGTGCACCAGTGAAAGGACTGAGGAACCAACTGTCTGTCTGTTGCTTTGCACCCCCCATCCTACATCATACACCCTTACTACATTTACTACCCATGGGGAGCCTCTCCATCCAACCTGCCCGTCCATCATCCCCGCAGGTTCTGCAGTAGAGGTGGCCACCAATAGCCACAAACCATGGGTGGCATCATGAATAACTATCCTATTCATTATCCCCTTTCCTATCAAGCCCAGAATCCCCTTAATAGCTGCACCCAGGGTCATGGACCTGTGACTCCCCTGGAACTGTACCATAGCCCAGTTCCAAGTACCCTAAGCCCTGGGACCCCGCAATAGCACAAGATGGTCCACTCCACTCACTTTGGTGCTTCTGTAGCCTTTTACACAGATCCATCTCTAAAAAAACCCAGTCCTTTTCAGAATTAATCAAGCTGAATACAGGTAGTGTATATAGGCAGGTAGAGTATATTGTAGACTTCGATGCGTATAGCACAGGAGGCTCCATTCCTCTCACTCTGGTGCTTCTGTAGCTTGTTACACATCCATCTCTCTTAAAAAATCAGTCCTTTTCAGGATTAATCTAGCTGTATAAAGGCAGTGTATATAGGCAGGGTATATAGCAGACTTCGGTGGGTATAGCACATGAGGCTCCATTTCACTCACTCTAGTGCTTCTGTAGCCTGTTACACAGATCCATCTCTCTAGAAAAACAGTCCTTTTTCAGGATTAATAGAGCTGTATATGTCTAGCTCCTGGCAGGGACTGTAGGGTACACGGATCCGGGCTCTCTCACCGTGTCTGGGACTGCGGGATGTCACGGTGGCGGATTCCCTCATTGGGCGAGAAGTTAAAAGGGTGTATTAGAAAACTAAAATAAAAATTTTACAAATAAGGCTGGGGTCACACTTGCGTTTTTTTCATGAGTTTTTGGAGACCTGCGTTTTTAAAAAAGTATGTAGAAATGCACCCATAGGCCCTCATGTTAAAAAACGCATGCCCTAATAGCAAAAACGCATGTGTTAATAGCAAAAACGCATGTGTGACAGTACCATGCGTTTTTGTGTGCGTTTTTGCAATTATGTGATTAGCTGACATCAAAAACGCATGCAAAAACGCATGGTACATTAATACCATCCAAAAACGCATGCGTTTTCTAAAAAACGCATGCGTTTTCCATAGGGGCCTAAGTTAAAAAAACGCATGTGTTTTCTAAAAAACGCATGCGTTTTTAAAACAGCACCAAAAAATAGTGCATGCACTATTTTTTGGTGCTGTTTTAAAAACGCATGCAAAAACGCAGGGTGCCATCAGACACCTTAAAAAAACGCATGCTGAAATTAAAAAACGCATGCAAAAACGCATGAGTTTTTTTAAGTCACTAAAAAAACTCATGCCAAGTGTGACCCCAGCCTAAAAGAGTGTCGTGATGCCACCTGTGGAATGCGGCCAGTATAGCCGCTGCTGCAGTCTGGACCTCTGGGGATGGTGGGAATAGCAGCGAAGATGGGTCAGCTATCCATGTGAAGAGCAGGTCCCCAGAGAAACTGTCCCCACTAATTTGAGCACACCTAGAACTCCTTTAGTCTCTCGCTACGGTCTGCAGCCAGGGACCCGGACAAACCTCATGGTGGCGCAGGCCGCCGGGTCCATGTCCTTTCAGTCTTGTGTGATGGTGTTCTCGCCTCTCCTACTGACTGAACTTGACTCCTCGACTTTACTTGGCTGACTGGCTTACTGAACTTGGTGTTGTCTAGTTTTTCTGCCTCCCCTAACCGGGTCTTGTTCTAACTCCCCCCCCTCCATTTGTCTCCTGCCGTTGCTGGGTATACAGTCCCTAGTCTTGGGATCGAAAGTGTGTTGGATGTGCGTTTGAGATGACCGAACTTGCTGCTGCGCCATCTAGTGCCAACCGGTCCGCAGAGGCACCACATATACAAGCAGTGTATATAGGCAGGGTATATAGCAGACTGCGGTGCGTATAGCACAGGAAGCACCATTCCACTCACTCTGGTGCTTCTGTAGCCTGTTAGACAGATCCATGTCCAAAAAACAGTTGTATAAGTTGTATAAGTATGCTTTATACCCTGCCTATATACAGCCTATATACAGCTGGGCCTCATTAAATAATGTATGTTCCCATTATTGGGAAGCAAGTGGGTCTCCCATAGTGTTGCCTTATGCAGGGCTGCCAAAAATTGGGAGGCAGTCCAATGCCCTTTGGAAGAGACGTAGAGGGGGGTCTCAATAAATAATGTTCCCATTTTAAGGAAGTGGGTCTCCCATAGTGTTGCGCTACGCAGGGCTGCCAAAAATTGGGATGCACTCCAATGCCCCTTGGAAGAGACGTGGAGGAGGGCCTCATTAAATAACATTCCCATTATTAGGAAGTGGGTCTCCCATAGTATTGCCCTATGCAGGGCTGCTAAAAATTGGAAGGCACTTCAATGCCCCTTGGAAGAGACGTGGAGGAGGGCCTAATAAAAACAACATTCCCATTACAAAGGAGCAGGACTCCTATTCTTGTAATGCCCATACACTAAGTATGGACTGACAAACATTTACCCCTGAGGGTTTACATGAATATTTGGATGTTGCATCATGGACCACGGTCTCCCTGGTGATATGGTAGTGTAGAATGAGGAAACGGAAGAAGACTAGAGCAAATTGCCAAAATGAGGAATCGTATACCCATGTGTGGGGGTGAAGAGGAGCATGGGAATATACCTCCCCAAAAAAAACCATTGGCTTTGAGTTTATATTACACTGCTATCATTAGTGGTGTTGAGAAGCCTGGCCCAACCCAGTCCTTGTTCATTTTGATAAGAGTCAGCCTGTCACCATTTTCAGTTGACAGGCGGATGCGCTTATCAGTAATAATTTCCCCTGTGGCACTAAAAACGCGCTCTCACAAAACGCTAGTGGCAGGGCAAGCCAGGACTTCCAAGGCGTAGAGAGCCAGTTTATACCACGTGTCCAGCTTGGATACCAAATAATTATAAGGCACAGAGGAATCACAGAGGACTTTGGTACGGTTGGCAAGGTACTCCTTCAGCATTTTCCCAAACTGTGCACTCCCTGTGAGAGTACCCCACACCTCAGAGCCTGTGCCATGGGAGGGGCTGAGAAAACTCTCCCAGAACTTCGACAGTGTTCCCCTGCCTCTGCTGCATTGGAGTTGTGTCTCTCACCTGCACTCCTTGGTTGTTCACTGAACTGTGACCTCTGCCACCAGAGTCTTCAGATGGGAAATTTTTTAATAATTCCGCAACAAGGGCCTTCTGGAAGTGCACCATTTTTGTAGACATCTCCACCTCAGAAATAAGAGACATAAAGTTCTCCTTATAGCGTACGTCTAAAAGTGTCACCAACCAGTAAAGACTTTCATCCAAAATTTTGAGAACTCAAGGGTCACAGGAAAGGCAGCGTAACATAATCTCAGCCATGTGCTCCAGACTGGTAACAGGCAAGACTTCCATGTCCTCACCAAGAGGACAATTGACCATGCTCTCCTCCTCCTCCTCCTGCTTTCCCTCCTCCATGTCCTCTGGCCATGCACGCTGAACAGACGTTATGCTAGTTGTGCAGGTAGTACTATCTATAGCGCATGAAACTACCTCCTGTTATTCTTCTTCCTTTTCTCCTCCTCCTCATTGTCCCCCAATCCACGTTAAAATGAGATGAGGCTGGGATGTGTGTAATCACCCTGTATAGTTACTTGCTCCTTCTTATTGTCATCCGCCTGCAATGCATCCTCTTTGATTTTGAGCAGAGAGCATTTCAGAAGACACAGAAGCAGGATGGTGGCGCTAATGATTTCATCATCGCCGCTCACTATCTTGGTGGAATCCTCAACGTTTTGGAGGATGGTACATATGTCAGACATAAATGTCCACTCCTGAGGTCTTATGTGTGGAGTCTGAACCAAATACTGACAGCATTGTTGATGCTGGTAGTCAACAACTGCCCTCTTCTGCTCACAAATCCTGACCAACATTTGCAGTGTCGAATTCCAATGCATGGGGACATCACACACCAGTCTGTGAGCCAGAAGCTGCAAACGCTGCTGAAACCCGGAATGGGTGGCCAATGCAGTAGGTGACTTTCTAAAATGGGCATACAGACAGTATACTTTGACGAGCAGATCCGACAGCTCCGGGTTGGATTTAAGAAACCACTGAACCACAAGGTTGAGCACATGGGCCAGGCATGGTACATGTGTGAGCTCACCTCGCCTCAGAGCTGCCACCAGGTTACAGCCATTGTCAAACACGACTATGCCTGGCTGTAGGTTCAGTGATGTGAGCCACAGATCTGCCTGGTCTTTCAGAACTGTCCACAACTCTTCAGCATTGTGCAGTTTGTCACCTACGCATATTACCGTCAGCACACCATGTTGCCGCTTGGCCGAGGCAGTGCTTCCAGCTTTTGACTGATGTAGAGGCTGAAGAGGAGGGGGCTGAGGAGGATGGCGTGCAGGAACTGTAGACTGTGGGGGTAACCCTGATTGAGTTAGGGCCGGCAATCGTTGGCATCGGGAGGACGTGTTCCGTCCCAAGATCCGACTGGGTCCCAGCTTCCACTATGTTAACCCAGTATACCATCAGCGAGATGTACTGACTCACCGTAGCCGGGGGTACACGTAGCGGGCATTGTTTCTCCTCCAGTCACGGAACCGCGCCTGCGGTGGTGTAGGCCCGGTGGTCCAGATCAATAGGGGAATGGCGGAACAGTAGGGGTGATTTGTCTTCGTGACGCCACCTGCGGGTGTTCTGGTAACTTTACCAGCGCTGTTCGGGTCTCCGGGGGATGTTATACAGCGAGATGGAACGCTCCCCACAGGATGAGCTGGAATCCCCGGAGCCGGGAGCTGCGCAAGATGTTGTGAGGCAGCTGCGGGATGCTGCGCGCTGAATCCAGGAGTAATGTACAACCACACAAAGTCTCTTTTAGGTACCTTTACTGGTTGGTAGTCAGGTACACTCGGACCGGGATAGTGAAGTTGGCACTTCTGGAGTTTCACAGCAAGCAGTGTTAGGCTTCCTTTCTCTAGTTCTGGTGCTAAGGTCGGGTGGATGTGGAATCCCCCCCGGACCGGGCAGTTTGTTCAATAGAACGGATTTCACCTGGTTGTCAGCACTGAGGGCACTGTAAAAGGGTGATGATAATTCTACCTTCTTCCCTGGGCTCTCGCTGGTAGGTGCGACAGGTGAACAGGGGGCTAGACTCCCTGTGAGGTATGCTGGTTCTCTGTGATGGCTTGGTGGCTCTCACAGCTTCGGTTCCAGTAACCGTGATTAAGGAGAGAGTCGGGATAACTCTGTGTTCCTGAGAGGTGATCTCCTTCTTCCTCTTGTCCCAATTGCAGGGACCTCCACTTGCTAACAGGCTGATTGGGCCTAGTGTGTTCCTCATAGGGTGGAGGTTTCACACAGGCTGGCAGCTCTTGTAGCGTCTACCACACTCTGAAGTTTCTCCCTCCAAGACTCTATTTATAGGGGGAACTGGTTCAAAGTCACCAGTGGAGCTCCCCCTAGAGGCTCGGGGTGAAACCAGGTGTTCTAATAGTTGTTGTGTTTGTGGGTTTTGCTGGGCTGTTACTTACTCCATTTGTGCTCTAAGGATTTCTGTGGTGCCCAACAGGTGCCAGGGTGCCACATTCCCCCTTAGTTAACCTCAGTTCTCCCGGCTGAGCAAAAAGTTATTTTTACAACTTAACACTAAGCATTGTATAAACATTCAATTTACAGAATCTTAAAGAAAACACAAAAATCACTGAAAAGGAAGTTAAAAATATGAAAAGCAGTCCGTACGGCACTAGTCCATCTGCCGCAGGCTGGAAAAGGTAAAGTTTTGGTCACACAAGTCCTGTGACAATTGTCCAAAGTTTATGAAAAGGGGAAAAGGTAAAGTCCAGGGATACACGGTAAACTTTATACATTCCCTACGGGTGTCTCTGCTTAGGAGGCCGGTACTAACCTTCTAAACCTTACCAGGCGCTTTCTGTCCCCAACTTAGTATACTTGGGACAGAGCCCAGTTCCTCCACCCTTCTGTACACTACTTTTTACAGGTTTTGAAAACTGGTTACTATTTACAACACTTACAGGTTACATTTTCCACTACATTTTAAACCCATTCTCCAAGTTTGTGTGGGGGTTGACCTAATGTACTACGTGTGGATCTGCGTAGTGTGGGTGTTTCCAAAGCTGTTGGTGTAGTGTACGAAGAGGTTTTTGGTTCTCTATGTCTGCTTTGTGGTAGACCATAGTAAGTGCGGAGTCTATCAACTGGACTAACCTCTGTAGGTAGTTGATTAGGAATGGCTTCTCTTACTGTGGGACTAGCAGGTTGACCGATTACAGGAATCTCAGGTTCCATGATAACAGGCTGCAATTCTTGCACTTGGACTTGTTGGATTGGATTAGGTTGCTGATCTTCAACAGGTTGGTAGAAATGCATAACTGGTATGAGGAATGCTTCACCTATTTGTGGCCAATCAGCTGGTAAGTATCCAATTTCTGTAAGGACGAGATTTTCTTTTGTTTCTTCATCTGTAGTTACAGTAGGGTAACTGGTTGCTTGTGGGATTAACTGTGGCGGACATTTCTTCAAATGATCCCTTGAGACAGTTGCAATAGTATTCCCATTGTCTTTACTAATAACACAAGTTTTTGAGTTGTCATAGTGTGACGGCATAACGGTGTAGGGTACGGATTCCCAACTGTTATCCAATTTGTTGGTTTTTCTCTTTCTTTTTAGCACTACATCACCTATAGCTAGTGGTTCAGCTGAGGCGTGCTTGTTGAAGTCTTTTTCTTGTTTGGCTCTACTGATTTCTAGGTTTCTTTCCACGCTTTCTTGTACTTTTCTGTACTGTTCTTGGCGTTGGCTGACCCAGTCTTCATCAGAAGAATCTTCTGTGGGTTCAATGGTTCCCATCTGCAAATCAATAGGCAGTTTACCTGGTCTTGCTCTCATCAAGTAAGCAGGTGTGTAATTTGTCGAACTGACAGGTATGTGGTTGTAGATGTCCACGAGATCTGGAAGTTTCTCTGGCCATTGATTTCTCTCTTCAACTGGTAAGGTTTTGAGCATGTCAATGACTATGTGGTTCATCTTCTCACATAAACCGTTCGTCTGAGGATGATAAGGTGTTGTGCGGATTTTCTTACACCCGTACAGCCCTAAGAATTCTTGGAACAGAGCTGATTCGAAGGCTGGCCCTTGGTCAGTTAAGACCTGGTCTGGATACCCATGGGGGCGACAGAAGTAACTCTGGAACGCTTTTGCTGCTACCTCAGCAGTTAAATCCTTAACTGCAATGACTACCAGGAATCTTGAGTAGTGATCGACGATGGTGAGAGCGTAAGTGTACCCGGTTCGACTTGGGGTAAGCTTCACGTGGTCGAGAGCAACTATTTCAAGAGGTTTGGTGGTAACAATTGGCTGCAACGGAGCTTTCTGAGTTAGATGGTCTTTTCTTCGAAGGTGACATGGTCCACAGTTTTTACACCATTTGTCAATGGAGCCTCGCATACCGACACAGTAGAACCGATCCTTCAGGAGTCTCTCCAGCTTCTTCCATCCAAAGTGCCCGGCATCGTCATGGTATGCTTCAAGGATCATCTGGACTTCAGTCTTGGGAACTACAATCTGCCAGATGAGTTCATGGGTTCTCGGATTGAGGTATCTTCTGCATAGTTTACCTTGGTAGACGAACAACCTTCCTTTCTCCTTCCACAGGCGTTTAGCGTTTGATGAGGCATCAGAGTCCATGTTGGCGTGTTCTTGAGTGATCAGATCCCTTACCAGGCTGACATCTGGGTCGTTGGCCTGAGCCTCCTTCCAGTCATGGTGAGGTAACGGGTTCACGGTTCTCTCTACACGGGTCTGGTTTCTCTGATGACATGTTGCTGTACCTGAACGGTGGAAAGCAGGTAATTCAATCTCTTCCAGGTCATCTATGTCTTCTCCCTCTTCGGGAAGATGAGGCATTCGGGACAGGGCATCAGCATTGCCGTTCTTGTGACCTGCCCGGTACTTTACAGTGAAGTCGTAGTTAGCGAGTCTTGCTACCCAACGCTGTTCTAGGGCTCCCAGCTTTGCAGTCTCTAAGTGTGTTAGAGGGTTGTTGTCTGTGAAAGCTGTGAACGGGGCAGATGCCAGGTAATGCTTGAAACGCTCTGTGATCGCCCAGACCAGGGCCAGGAACTCCAGCTTGAAGGAGCTGTAATTCTCCGGGTTCCTTTCTGTGGGACGGAGCTTTCTGCTAGCGTAGGCTAGCACTTTCTCTTTGCCCTGCTGACGTTGAGATAGGACTGCTCCTAAACCTTCATTGCTTGCATAGGTGTACAATAAAAACGGTAGATTGTAGTCAGGGTAAGCCAGGATTTCTTCTCCAGTTAAAGCATCTTTTAACATTTGGAAGGATTTGTCCTGTTCTGGGCCCCAGTGGAACGGGGGTCCCCTGATCTTGCCGTTTTTGGATTGACCTACTAAGAGATCTTGCATGGGTGCGGCTATCTTGGTATAGCCTTTGATGAAGCGTCGGTAGTACCCAACCAGTCCTAGAAATTGACGTACCTATTTGTGGTTGGTTGGTGCTGGCCAGTCCTTGATGACGGTGACCTTATCCGGATCCGGTGCTACGCCTTCGGCGCTGACCACATGTCCTAGGTATTGGACCTTGGGTTTCAGCAGGTGGCACTTGGACGGTTTCAGTTTCATCCCGTACTTGGACAGTGACTCGAACACTTCACTCAGGTGTTGGAGATGATCTTCATAGGTCTGAGAGTAGACAATGACATCATCAAGGTATAACAAGACAGTCTCAAAGTTCTTGTGGCCCAAACAACACTCCATAAGTCTCTGAAATGTTCCTGGGGCATTGCACAAACCGAATGGCATACTGTTGAACTCGCATAAGCCCATGGGAGTAGTGAAGGCTGTCTTCTCACGATCCTCCTCTGCAACGGCAACCTGCCAGTACCCACTGGTAAGATCTAATGTGGAGAAGTAGTTGGCAGATTTGAGTGCAGCTAGTGACTCTTCTATGCGTGGTAACGGGTATGCATCCTTGTGTGTGACTTTGTTGATTTGCCTATAGTCTACGCACATCCTCATACTACCATCTTTCTTTTTAACCAGGACTAGTGGTGCGTCCCAGGGACTACAGCTATCCCTAATGACTCCTGCATTCTTCATGTCCTGAAGCATCTCTTTTGCTTTCTGATAGTGAGTGGGTGGTATAGGCTTGTACCTTTCTTTGATAGGTGCATGGTTGTTTGTGGGGATGTGATGTTGTACCCCTTTAATCCTCCCAAAGTCAAGTGGGTGTTTGCTGAACACTTGCTCATACTCCCGAACTACCCGGTATACTTCATTTCTCTGGTGAGAGGGTGTATTGTCAGTTCCTACACTGAGGTCTTGACACCATTTCTCTAACTGATCTTTGGAGTGAGGGGGTTCATCAGTGACTGTTTGGTTTGAGGATTTTACATCAATCACAGCATCATCTTTTACTTGGTACAATTTTGCAACAGTTGCATATCTTGGCAGTCTGACTTCGTCATCACCATAATTTAATATGCGTACGGGGACTCTCCCCTTTCTTACGTCGACTAACCCTCTGGCTGTCAAGAGCGTAGGACTACTATCGGACATTACAGGTTCTACTACAGCTTGGTAGTCCTGCCCTCTGAGGCCTATGGCTGCTCGACACCAGATCATCATTTCACTTCTGGGTGGTACCACAATTGGAATGGGATCTGTGACCCTTACTCTGCCAATTTCACCATTTGACAATGTTACCTGTTGTTGATACACCAGAGCTCTGATCTGCTTTTGGATAGCCCTCTTTTCTCTGGGTTTACCGGCTTCAGCACTCTGTTGGAGTAAAAACAACACTTCATCGAGGCATTTGATCATGACATTGGTACCCAATATGACATATGGATCCTTGTGGTTAGGCTTATCCTGGACCACTAAGATACCCTGGTTTTTCAACTGCACCCTCCCCACCTTTACTGTAGCTTCCCACTGTTTCAAGGGGAAGTGTCCGCCTCGCGTTGAGGAGTGAGGCACCACGGGAGTTTCCGGTTCCTGCTGCGTACGGAGGAAGTCGTCAGAGCGTGGGGGCGGGGCCAATCTTCGCGCCCTCTGCACAGTCACGCCCCTTCTTTTCTCGCCTTTTCGCGCAGCAATGGCGGACCAAATGTACAGTTCGATATTTACAGTCAATAAATAGCACACAATACCCGTGATAACGGGCCTGCTCGTATCCTGTTCGTGACGCCAAATTCTGACTCACCGTAGCCGGGGGTACACGTAGCGGGCGTTGTTTCTCCTCCAGTCATGGAACCGCGTCTGCGGTGGTGTAGGCCCGGTGGTCCAGATCAATAGGGGAATGGCGGAACAGTAGGGGTGATTTGTCTTCGTGACGCCACCTGCGGGTGTTCTGGTAACTTTACCAGCGCTGTTCGGTTCTCCGGGGGATGCTATACAGCGAGATGGAACGCTCCCCACAGGATGAGCGGGAATCCCCGGAGCCGGGAGCTGCGCAAGATGTTGTGAGGCAGCTGCGGGATGCTGCGCGCTGAATCCAGGAGTAATGTACAACCACACAAAGTCTCTTTTAGGTACCTTTACTGGTTGGTAGTCAGGTACACTCGGACCGGGATAGTGAAGTTGGCACTTCTGGAGTTTCACAGCAAGCAGTGTTAGGCTTCCTTTCTCTAGTTCTGGTGCTAAGGTCGGGTGGATGTGGAATCCCCCCCGGACCGGGCAGTTTGTTCAATAGAACGGATTTCACCTGGTTGTCAGCACTGAGGGCACTGTAAAAGGGTGATGATAATTCTACCTTCTTCCCTGGGCTCTCGCTGGTAGGTGCGACAGGTGAACAGGGGGCTAGACTCCCTGTGAGGTATGCTGGTTCTCTGTGATGGCTTGGTGGCTCTCACAGCTTCGGTTCCAGTAACCGGTGATTAAGGAGAGAGTCGGGATAACTCTGTGTTCCTGAGAGGTGATCTCCTTCTTCCTCTTGTCCCAATTGCAGGGACCTCCACTTGCTAACAGGCTGATTGGGCCTAGTGTGTTCCTCATAGGGTGGAGGTTTCACACAGGCTGGCAGCTCTTGTAGCGTCTACCACACTCCCTCCAAGACTCTATTTATAGGGGGAACTGGTTCAAAGTCACCAGTGGAGCTCCCCCTAGAGGCTCGGGGTGAAACCAGGTGTTCTAAGTGTTGTTGTGTTTGTGGGTTTTGCTGTGCTGTTACTTACTCCATTTGTGCTCTAAGGATTTCTGTGGTGCCCAACAGGTGCCAGGGTGCCACAGTACCATCCCTGCCCACAAGCACTTGTCCATGTGTCTGTGGTTAGGTGGACTTTCTTGGTAACTGCGTTGTTAAGGGCACGACTAATGTTTTGGTACATGTGCTTTTGTAATGCGAGGAAGGCACACCGGGAGAAATAGTGGCGGCAGGGGACCCAATAATGAGAGACGGCTGTCGCTATCAGGTTGCGTAATGCTTCCGTCTCCACTAGCCTAAAAGACAACATTTTGAGCGCAAGCAGTCACGAAATGTGTGAATTCAGAAGTGTGGGGTTGGGGCGTTCGCTGCGTATTTGTGCTTGCATTCCAAGGACTGGGGTACAGACAACTGAACGCTGCACTGAGACAAGAACGTGGACATGGTTGCTGATGGTAGTATTTCAGATTGTGTAATGACAGGTGCAGTAAAAGAGGCATCTTTCCATGCACTATGGACAGGGAATTGGCTTGCACGCACAACAGTGGAAGAAGCAGTGGTGTCACTGATGCGCCCCAGGGCCGTGGAATACTCGGAACCAGGCTTTAATGCTTCTAGGGAGTCACAGGAGTTGAGACCCGACTCCGTGACCCTGGGTTCACTGTTAAAGCGTTCTAGTGGAGTATATGGGGATAGGGTGGTTTAAAGGGAGAATTGTTCATGATGCCACCTGTGGTTTGCGACTATGGGTTGCCAAAGCTGCTGCAGGACTTCTGGGGATGATGGATGGGTAGCTTGGATGTAGTGGCTCCCCACGGCTGGAATTATTGGCGAGTCCTTAAAAAACAGCCAGACTCAGGAAGACCTAACAGTTGTCCTAGCATCTTCCATCATATTGGTGTTACGGTGAACGGTTGCCCGCCTTCTGTCTACAGCCACCACACTGCTTCTTCCTGCCTGTTGGGGTGCCACGCCTCCCAATTTTTGGCAGCCCTGCATAACGCAACACTATGGGGGACCACTTCCTTCCTAATAATGGGAACATACTGTACATTATTTAATGAGGCCCCTCTCAACGTCTCTTCCAAGGGGCATTGGAGTGCCTCCCAATTTTTGGCATCCCTGAATAAGGCAACACTATGGGAGACCAACTTCCTTCATAATAATGGGAACATATATTATTTAATGATGGGTCTCTACGCCGTGAAGCATTTCAGCTGGATCTGCATCCTCAACAAGGACACAGGTCAAGCTGAAGCAGGCACTGGGAGTGGTCGGCCCCTGTACCCCAGGGCCCGGTCACGGCCATAACCCCTGTGATTGCGATTGCTATGCCCTTGGTTAAATCAAAAATCACAAATCAGCAGACACTCTGTGTGGCTGCAGACTTATGAGTCCTCACATCACACACACTGTATGTTGTGATGATTCTCTGGTGTCAGAGCTGGGAATGGTGGTCATGAGTGTAACACTCAGACTCCTGGCCAGAACACACACATGTAGGTGCACCATCATACATACATCACACACACCCAGGCGTACCCTCATACATACATTCCACATCACACAGGTTCACAATACATACATTACATACATTACATACTCAGGCGCACCATCATACATACATCACATTTACCCAGGCGTAACCTCATACATACATTACACATCACATAGGCACACCATCTTACATACATGACACATATATCCGGGAGCACCATCTTACATACCTCAGACACATCTCACATTCAGTTATGAAGTAACACTGATTTTGAATCAATTTCTCCTGCTGTTGATAAAGGTGGAACAGACATCAGGTAGAAATGATAGGCAATTAGCAAGACAACCCCTATAAAGAAGTGGTTCTGCAGGTGGTGGTGACCAGAGACCATTTCTCTATTTTCCTTCTGTTGTTTTGGTCACTTTTGGATTTTTTTATTGCTCTAACCCCTAGAGGTAGTTTGGAACCCCTGGGTCAAAGTGCCACAGTGTTATCACTGTCCCGGGTGGTGGTGTCACGAGACTGCAACAAAGGGTCTTCTCATCAGGTAACACACACACAACACTTACACCTTCAGACCAGAAGGGGGAGACCAAGCCCAGATTCAGGGTGAGCTTCCCTATAAATTCTGGTCTGGGGAGAGGCTAGTTAGTGCAGTTCCAGAAAAGACTGTGAACAGTGCAGTTCCAGAGAGGACTGCAAAGAGTGCAGTTCCTGGGAGGACTGTGAAAAGGACCTAGGTGTAAAAGAGCCGTGCTAAGCTTATCCCAAGGTTGCTAACTATGTTCCAGGCCTAAGGTTAGGGTCTGATGAGAGAAGCGAGAACACACCTGGGAGGTTGAGCAACCCCAGAGGAGAGGCACAAAGAATGGACACCGAAGTCCGCGACCATGCAGGGTCTCACGTCCCAGCAGTCAACACCGGAAGGTGGGAATTCCAGATTCCTCAGCCACACCGTACACACAGATACAGCAACATAGAGAGTTCAGGAGCTGACACCCAGGAACAGGGTAGAAAGAAAGGACTCAAGTTGCTTGTCATACCAGTACCTCGCAGGACGAGACAGGGCCGGCAGCTCAGCTTATGCAACTGCAGGAGCCAATACACTAGGCGCAGTAAGGGAGCCTAAGACCCAGACAGATGGGAAGAAACCCCCTAGCCTCAAAGACTCAGTGGACAGTTATTACTACACCTGCTCCAGTAAAAGGACTGAGAAAACTACAAAACCGTGAGTCTGCCTATTACTTGTGCCCGTCGTCCTGAACCCAACTCCCCAACTACCTTCACTGCCCTGGGGATTGGCTTTACCTATGGATAGCTGTTCCATCCTAGCTGCCTGTCCTTCATCCCCAGGTTCTGCAGCAGCAGTGGCCATCCCTAGCCACACACCACGAGTGGCGTCACAAAATCTTCCTTGTATATAACCCCTCTCTGAACAACGCCAGAAAAGCCCCTACTCTTTTAAGCTGAACCCAGGCCACAGGACCGGGTCACGACCCCCGTGACTTCCCCCCTAGAGACAGCAACGGTCCAGTCTCAAGTATTCCACGGCTCTAGGGACGCCGCAGAAGAATGTGGCTGTGTCTACAACTCAGTTGCTCAGGTAGTGCAGCTCAACCAGGATAGCACATCAATGTGATCTGTAGAAAGAAGGCTGGCTGTGTCTGTCAGCACAGTGTCCAATGCATGGAGCAGATACCAGGAGGCAGGCCAATATATGAGGATAGAAGAAGGGGGCCATAGGAGGGCTACAACCAAGCAGCAGGACCATTACCTCCTTCTTTTTGCAAGGAGGAACAAGAAGAACAGTGCCGGGGCTCTGTAAAATGACCTCCAGGAGGCCATTAATATCCATGTGTCTGCTCAAACTGTCAGAAGCAGACTCCATGAGGGTGGTATGAGGGCCTGATTTCCACAAGTGTGTTGTGTTTACAACCCAACACCATGCAGGACGACTGGCCAGAGAACACCAAGATTGGCAGATTCGACAGTGGAGCCCACTGGTCTTCATGGATGAGAGCAAGTTTACACTGACCACATGTGACAGATATAACAGTCTGAAAAAGCTGGAGAGAATGCTCTGTTGCCTACAACATCTTCCAGCATGGTCAATTTGGCAGTCTGTCAGTAATTGTGTGGAAAGGCATTTCTTTGGGGGGCTGCACAGCCCTCCATTCACTAGCCAGAGGTACCATGACTGCAATAAAGTACTGGAATGAGATCCTAAGACCCATGGGGAAAACATATGAAGGTGCAGTGAGCCCTGATCTCCTTCTGATGCATAGCAATGCTAAGCCTCATGTGGTGAAAATGTGTCAGAAGTTCCTGAATGATGAAGGCATTGATGCTATGGACTGGCATGCCCGATCCCTAGACCTGAACGCAGTTGAGCACATCTGGGACATCATGTTGTGGCGCCCTGCTAAGAGTGCGTCACAAAAAGGTACTACACCCCTGACTGAAGGTGCCGTATGCTTTGTTTTGATAATGAGTAGAACAAGCCTGAAGCTCCAGCACCACATGCAAACATCTAGTGATAGAGGACCAATTAGACACCCGTTACTAGGTCCTGGTGGGAGGAGAGGCTAGGTGATAAAGCAGTGGGGAGGGCAGCAAGGAGTCGTAGTGGAGAAGGAAGACTTAGTTCAGCAGAGAGAAGCTAATGGCGAGGGCACTTCAACCTGGTGACCCAGAAGAGAAAGGGGACAAGAAACAGAAGGGTAACCGAATACCCTAGCCCAGTCCAAAGCCGGAGTACCAGCACCGAAGTGGCTCAGTCGGCTACAACCCTGAACTGCAAACCCGGAGTAGTCGATGACTTTATAGGAGCACGACCCATCCGCCCTACAACCAGCACGGTCTCCACCAGAAGTACCAAGTCAGGTGAGCTCCCTTCAGGGTACAGTGGGGATGACTCATCACCCCCGACAGGCTGGTAGTAAGTGGGATCCGTGCAAGGCAGCAGTGCAAAGGACAGAGCGTGATAGGGAAGGAACCTCAGTGGAGCTTCAGAGGGACACTGCTCATTGCCAGAACCACCCGGTCCACTACTCTGCAAGGAGAACTGCATTACCCTGTAACCCTGCAGAATTCAGGAGTAAAGTACCCGTTCAGAGTGAGCAACGTGTCAGTGATTTCTTCCTTGAAATCTGATTTACCTGCCTTGCTCCACAGTGACTGTGTTGCCGTACTCCACCATTCCTACTTCCAGTACCCCGGGCATTGCTCCTCCTGTAGGGAGCCACTCCATCTTGCTGCTGCCCATCATCCCAGAGGTTCCAGCAGCGCCTGTGCCATCACCAGGACCTACAGGTGACATCACAAACAAATTTATTTTATTTTTCCTTTATTTTCCCTTTTTCATTGACTACCAAGGCCACAGCCTCAGGCACTGCCACCCGTGACCTCCAGACTGCGCTTGAGATCTGAGTCCCCTGGCCTGGGTGAGTCACTGTCTTCTTCAATCCACTAATGCTACATTGCACCGCAGACTGCAAAGGAGTTGACTGATGCTTTAATCCAGGTCTGAAAAAGTAGAAAAGCGCACATAGGGTCTTATCCGGGTGTAACCGGGTGTTGTATTGTGTGCTGTTGCACTAACCTTATGTTGTTGTGAGAGTCACAACAACTATTGAAGCATAAGCCGGCTGGCAGCACTCCGCCCAAGGGAAACGGGTTAAAGCATTAGATGAAAGGTGGTAATTCGTATGCTGCCGTCTGTCCGTTGGTTCCAAGAGATCCAAGGAATCACAAGATGTTAAAAGTAATACCTTTAATTCTTACGCCTTTCGTGGTACTTCAGACCACTTCATCAGAGATCCACAAGGTTTACAGACACATACAAAAAAACAGGCTATAAATAGACTATAATCAATAGTCCAACAATTAACAGTTTCACTCATAAACTAATAAATAGAACCTGGAGGTAGATGGCACTCCCATCATCCCATCCTGATGTCAATTAAAATCAATTAGCATATTCTTTCAATCCAATGCACTTTTTTCTAAGAGAAGAAAAAAATAAAAAGGAGGATAGATTAGGGGACCTTGTGGATCTCTGATGAAGTGGTCTGAAGTACCACGAAACTAAAGGTATTACTTTTAACATCTTGTGATTCCTTGGATCTCTTGGAACCAACGGACAGACGGCAACGCACGAATTACCACCTTTCATCTAATGCTTTAACCTGTTAATCCAGGTCTGGGAAGAGATCCCTCAGGAGTACATTCACAGTCTCATCACAAGCATGCTCAGGCATTGTAGAAAGGTCTTACAGGTACATGGCATGGAGGCCACATACACCACTAAGCCTCATTTCCTTGTTGTGAAGCATTTCCACTGAAGTTGGTCAGCCTGTGATTTGATTTTCCACTCTAATTTTGAGAATCATTCCAAATCCAGACATCAATGAGATGTTTTTATTTACATTAATCCATTTTGTTTTATTGTTCTCAACGTATTCCACTATGTAATGAATAAAGATTTGCAACTGGAGTATTTCAGCCATTGAGATCTAGGGTGTGTCATTTTAGTGTTCCCTTTATTTTTTTGAACAATATAATGTAAAATAATACAAAAAAGTCTGGTGTAAAGCCCTCCAATAACCAAAATCCAAATGGTAAATGATATAAATAAGAAAAAAGAAGGTAGCACTCCAAATTAAAGTAAAAAACGTGGACCTTTAATCACCATAGAGCAACAATATTTCATCTGAGGTTTCAGTCTTTCTCAAGATGCATAACAGTGTCAAAGTGAAATACATATACCGTATATACTCGTGTATAAGCCGACCCGTGTATAAGCCGACCCGCCTACTTTTGCCCCCCAAAACTGGGAAAACTTATTGACTCGCGTATAAGCCGAGGGTGGACTCCAGCACAGGTATACAACCCCCAGCAGTGAGGTATACAGCAGCCTCCCCAGTGGTAGTATACAGCAGCAGCCCTAGTGGTAGTATACAGCAGCCCCAGAGGTATATACAGCCCCAGAGGTATATGCAGCCCCAGAGGTATATGCAGCCCCATATGCAGCCCCAGAGGTATATGCAGCCCCAGAGGTATATGCAGCCCCATATGCAGCCCCAGAGGTATATGCAGCCCCAGAGGTATATGCAGCCCCATATGCAGCCCCAGAGGTATATGCAGCCCCATATGCAGCCCCAGAGGTATATGCAGCCCCAGAGGTATATGCAGCCCCATATGCAGCCCCAGAGGTATATGCAGCCCCATATGCAGCCCCAGAGGTATATGCAGCCCCAGAGGTATATGCAGCCCCATATGCAGCCCCAGAGGTATATTCAGCCCCATAGGTATATGCAGCCCCAGAGGTATATGCAGCCCCATATGCAGCCCCATATGCAGCCCCAGATGCAGCCCCAGAGGTATATACAGCAGCAGCAGCCCCAGTGGTATATACATCAGCAGCCCCAGTGGTAGTATACAGCAGCCCCAGAGGTATATGCAGCCCCAGAGGTATATGCAGCCCCATATGCAGCCCCAGAGGTATATACAGCCCCATAGGTATATGCAGCCCCATAGGTATATGCAGCCCCAGAGGTATATGCAGCCCCAGAGGTATATGCAGCCCCATATACAGCCCCATATACAGCCCCATATGCAGCCCCAGATGCAGCCCCAGAGGTATATACAGCAGCAGCAGCCCCAGTGGTATATACATCAGCAGCCCCAGTGGTAGTATACAGCAGCCCCAGAGGTATATGCAGCCCCAGAGGTATATACAGCCCCAGAGGTATATGCAGCCCCATATGCAGCCCCAGAGGTATATACAGCAGCAGCAGCCCCAGTGGTATATACATCAGCAGCCCCAGTGGTAGTATACAGCAGCCCCAGAGGTATATGCAGCTCCAGAGGTATATACAGCCCCAGAGGTATATGCAGCCCCAGAGGTATATGCAGCCCCATATGCAGCCCCATATGCAGCCCCAGAGGTTTATACAGCAGCAGCCCCAGGGCTGTATACAGCCGCAGCCCCAGGGCTGTATACAGCAGCAGCCCCAGGGCTGTATACAGCCGCAGCCCCAGGGCTGTATACAGCCGCAGCCCCAGGGCTGTATACAGCCGCAGCCTCAGGGCTGTATACAGCCGCAGCCCCGGAGGTATACAGGCCCCCCATCAAGTTCCAGGGCCCCCCCCACCTTGCGCGCAGCCTGTAAAGGAAAATCATACTTACCAGTGTCCAGTCGCGCCGTCCGCAGCTGCCGACATGACGATCCCGGGCTCCATTCAGCGTCTTCCGGCTTCCGACTTCCTGTGCGCGCGGGCAATGACGTCATTGCCCGCGACTACAGGAAATGCGGAAGACGCTGAATGGAGCCCGGGATCGTCATGTCGGCAGCTGTGGACGGCGCGACTGGACACTGGTAAGTATGATTTTCCTTTACAGGCTGCGCGCAAGGTGGGGGGGGCCCTGGAACTTGATGGGGGGCCTGTATACCTCCGGGGCTGCTGCGGTATTTTTTTATTTTTTTTTTATATACTCGCGTATAAGCCGAGGGGGGACTTTTCAGCCCAAATTTTGGGCTGAAAAACTCGGCTTATACGCGAGTATATACGGTAAATGCATTTGCATAATTGATCAATATATACAGTATGACTAGATGGTGGCCCGATTCTAATGCATCAGGTATTCTAGAGCATGTATGTAGTTTATTTATGAAGATTTAAGAATAATGCAAAGCGAAGCTGGGTTTAAATCCTGCACCAATATCGCTGATTGGTTGCACTTGGCCGGTTGCCAGCAATCAGCGAAGCGTGGTTAAAATCGTGTAATTTGCGTTACAGACAAAAAGACAGAAGTAGACAATTATGTAGTAGATACCTACAGCAGTGCCAGTGTGCAGCGGTGCCGGAGTCCAGGAGGGGGCCGGGGGACAGCGGCCAGGTGTGGGCAGCAGAGGGTCGGAACAGCAGGCAGGAGGGGGCCGGGTGCGGGCAGGAGGGGGCCGGGGAAAAGCAGCCGGGTGCGGGCAGGAGGGGGTCGGGGAAGAGCGGGCGGGTGCAGACAGGAGGGGCCCGGGGAAAGGCGGCGGGTGCGGGCAAGAGGGGGCCAGGGGGACAGTGATCAGGTGTGGGCAGGAGGGGGCCGGGAAACAGCAGCCAGGTGCGGGCAGGAGGGGGCCGGGGAACAGCGGCCGGGTGCGGCAGGAGGGGGCCCCTCCTGCCCGCACCCGGCTGCTGTTCCCTGGCCCCCTTCTGCCCACAGCACAGTGCTTACCAGAGTATACGGCGGCTCAGTGGTTAGCAGAGTATATGGGGCTCAGTGGTTAGCAGACTTTATGGCGGCTCAGTGGTTATCAGAGTATACAATGGCTCAGTGGTTAGTAGAGTATACAGGGGCTTAGTGGTTAGCAGAGTATACGGGGGCTCTGTGGCTAGTACAGTATACACTGGCTCAGTAGTTAGCACTGTATACGGAGCCTCAGTGGTTAGCACTCTATAGTGGCTCAGTGTTTGGCACTGTATGTGGTGGCTCAATAATTAGAACAGTAATGTGGCTCAGTGGTTAGCACTGTATATGGTGACTCAGTGGTTAGCAGTCTATATGGTGACTCATTGATTAGCACTCTATGGTACCTCAGTGGTTAGCACAGTATGATGGCTAAGTGGTTAGCACAGTATGGTGGCTCAGTGGTTAGCACAGTATGGTGGCTCTGTGGCTTGCACTGTACAGTGGCTCTGTGGTTAGCACAGTATGGTGGCTCAGTGGTTAGCACTGTATATGGTGACTCAGTGGCTAGCAGTGTATATGGTGACTCATTGATTAGCACTCTATGGTACCTCAGTGGTTAGCACAGTATGGTGGCTAAGTGGTTAGCACAGTATGGTGGCTCAGTGGTTAGCACTGCATATGGTGGCTCAGTGGTTAGCACTGTAAATGGTGGCTCAGTGGTTAGCACAGTATGGTGGCTCTGTGGCTTGCACTGTACGGTGGCTCTGTGGTTAGCACAGTATGGTGGCTCAGTGGCTGGCACTGTATATGGTGGCTCAGTGGTTAGCACTGTACACGGTGACTCAGTGATTAGCACTCTATGGTGGATGAGTGGTTAGCACTATATACAGTGGCTGAGTGGTTAGCACAGTATACAATGGCTCAGTGGTTAGCACTGTAAATGGTGACTCAGTGGTTAGCATTTAATGGTGGCTCAGTGGTTGGCAATGTATATGGTGTCTCAGTGGTTAGCACAGTATGGTGGCTCAGTGGTTAGCAAAGTATATGGTGGCTCAGTGGTTAGCACAGTATGGTGGCTCAGTGGTTAGCACTGTGCAGTGGCTCAGTGGTTAGCACAGTGCGGTGGCTCACTGGTTTGCACAGTGCGGTGGCTCAGTGGTTTGCACGATGCGGTGGCTCAGTGGTTTGCACAGGATGGAGGCTCAGTGGTCAGCACAGGATGGAGACAGAGTGGTCAGTGCAGGATGGCGGCTCAGTGGTTAGCAGTGTATATGGTGGCTCAGTCGTTAGCACAGTATGGTGGCTCAGTGGTTAGCACTGTGCGGTGGCTCAGTGGTTAGAACAGTGCGGTGGCTCAGTGGTTTGCACAGTGCAGTGGCTCAGTGGTTTGCACAGTGCGGTGGCTCAGTGGTTTGCACAGTGCGGTGGCTCAGTGGTTTGCACAGTACGGTGGCTCAATGGTTTGCACAGTGCGGTGGCTCAGTGGTTTGCACAGTGCGGTGGCTCAGTGGTTTGCACAGTGCGGAGGCTCAGTAGTTTGCACAGTGCGTGGCTCAGTGGTTTCCACAGTGTGGTGGCTCAGTGGTTTTCGCAGGATGGGGGCAGAGTGGTCAGCGCAGGATGGAGGCAGAGGGATCAGCGCAGGATGGAGGCAGAGTGGTCAGCGCAGGATGGAGGCAGAGCGGTCAGCGCAGGATGGAGGCAGAGTGGTCAGCGCATGATGGTGGCAGAATGGTCAGCGCAGGATGGAGGCAGAGTGGTCAGCGCAGGATGGAGGCAGAGTGGTCAGCGCATGATGGAGGCAGAGTGGTCAATGCAGGATGGAGGACCAGTGGTCAGCGCAGGATGGAGGCAGAGTGGTCAGCGCAGGATGGAGGCTCAGTGGTCAGCACCAGATGAAGGCTCAGTGGTCAGCACAGGATGGAAGCTCAGTGGTCAGTGCAGGATGCAGGCTCAGTGGTTAACAGTGTATATGGTTGCTCAGTGGTTAGCACAGTATGGTGGCTCAGTGGTTTGCACAGTGCGGTGGCTCAGTGGTTTGCACAGGTGGCAGGTGCAGGCAGGAGGAGGCTGACAGCGCTGTGTCTGTGAGGGAAATCGCGCATTGCCTCCTGCATTGCGGCCGCGGGCGCGCGGCTGTTTTGCATACTCCTCGCTAATTGGTGCTCAATGAGCTCCCCGGAGCTGGCGCGTGATTTTGACATCAGACAGACACGATTAGGAGATTATATAGTAGATTACAGTACAATATTACTATATTCATAGAATAAATGCAAATTTTTTTATAAAGGGCAGTGTCATTTCACATCTGTATTATTTACAGTATCTAGGATAATATATTTTTTAATACAGTGTACACTGTGCATATAGTTATACATATATACCCAAAGTGTAACCGACGTTTAAATTTTTATGTAATAATAATGTAGAGCAAACGATTATAATAAACTTTCAAATATAGTTCATTCTGGTTAAAAAACATTCATAACCCTTCCACAAGGTGTCCCCTGTACACTGTGTGTGAAGCAGACATACTGTATGTTTTCAGTCAGATCTGTCTTCACAGTGAATACGGGGCATTTATCCATATAAGGGAGGGGCTGGGCCTATACTGCTTACTGCAGCTGATGAGGAAACAATGTATCAGATTACGACACAGTTACTAAACAATGTCAGAGTGTCAGGATTAATGTAAATTCCTCTTTCCTTGCACAAGCTTCTTATCTGTCATCTGGCTCCACACAGCTCAGTCAGGATCTCTATTAACCCCTTCTCTGCTGTCACATTGTACTGTTCCCTATCAGCTGCTGGCCACACACACACAGCCATAAAATGCAGTTTTTAAAAGAGCACAGAAAAATGTTACAAAATAAGTCACATGGCACAAAAAATAATTATCTTAGCCACTACATGACCCATCATTATCAAGCAATGAAGTATTGTTTTGTTGTTTGTTTTTTCAAAGAAGTATATTTTTTACATTGTAAGTGAAATAAAAATAGACAGGTGCAACATATTTAACATGGTCTTGGCTCACCCATACAGAGCAATTAGTAATCCACATGATCCATATGATCCATATAATCCATATGATCCATATGATCCATAAAATCCATATGCTCTTCATATAGCACTGAAATCTCGGCGTTCATTCGTGAACAACTGCGCATGTCTGTGCTCAAAGCACACTAATTGGCCACAGTGTACACTTTCCATTTTTTCACTTTTACATTTTTTGCGCATGCGCAGTCTAATATTAACTTTCAAGGTGCCATGTTTCTTAGGGGAAAGACAGGCATAATGGTGGGTTTACACACACCAATTTATCTGTTCAATCTCTGAACCAATCTCTGGTTGCAGTGAAATCATGGATACATTGCTCCATGTTGTACACAGCGACAAAATGGAGCAATGTATCCATGATTTCACTGCAACCAGAGATTGGTTCAGAGATTGAACAGATAAATTGGTGTGTGTAAACCCACCATAAGCAAGATGCCTGTTGTTCATGCACAATTGCTATTCACTACCACCATTTGATAAGGCAATACTACCAATATGATAACAATTCAAAGACCTTTTTACTACCAATACTTATTAATTTATCTAGAATATAACCAAAAGATATTTCGATTGAATTTATATATGGCCAATATTTCAAAGGTTAACTCCACGCTACAAAAAACCTATCAACTAAAAAGAGTTTTAGCCAAAATTTATGGTATAAAAAATTCTTTATTAAAGCATACCTTTTAAAGAAAGAACATTTCAAAAATAGTTAAAAACAGAGAAACACCATGACAATACATCAAGGAGTACCAAAACCCACTAATTACGGTATGCACCAGGACATAAGAGAAAAAACATCAAGAAAGGCATAGATAATGGTACATATGAAAGAAATTATTAAAATAAATACAAGTGGTGCGATTGTTGCAATAATATTCAGGTGTTCAGAGAAAAAAAAACAAGTGTAAGTGCAAAAATCAGATTTAGGGCCGCTTTACACACACCAACTTCTGTGACCAACTTCTGAACAGATCTCTGGTTGCAGTGAAATCATGGACACATTGTTCCATTTTGTGGCTGTGTACAAATCTAACAATGTGTCCATGATTTCACTGCAACCAGAGATCTGCAAACAATCTCTGCACAATTATCTGTGTGTGTGACGTGGCTCTAAGAAAGAACCACTTTGTCTTTCAAGGCCACAGATTATAGACCAAAAATAATCTTTATAGTGTGGCAAATACATATTCTGGTAGTCTCAATGTATTAGAAGTGCAGTACCCACACATGGGGCTGCATGAACACAAAAATTCTGAATATTATAAACTGCTGCCCAACAAAGTTAATAATATGTAATCGTATATTTAAAGGGAAAACACCGAGATACCAGATTCAAAATAAATAGTAAAATGTAACGAAAATCTACTGACCTTACCCAAAAGAGATTAAAGAAGGAGGTATAAAAATAAAAGGCGTCCAGCAGTCAATAATAATAAAGATCAATGTTAAGGGCTCGTTACACGCTTCAATGTCCCAGCGATCCGACCAACGATCGACTTGGCCTGGATCGCTTGAACTTCATTAATTGATCGCTAGTGAGGTGTCACACGTACAGATATATTGAAAGACACAGCAACGATTCTGCGACAAGTGAATGATACTTGCAGTCGTTTGGTCGCCTACGTGCTTCAGTTCTGAACATGTAAAGTCGTAAACGAGATCGTTGGAAAGGTGTCACACAGAACGATGTTGCTGGTTGAATGAACTACGGACGACTAATTTATGGTCCGTGTTCATAAACCTCCGATCAACGATCAGCCGACTTATCGTTGGTTGTATCTACATGTACATGACACACGCAACGACGTCGTAACGACATCGTTGCTACATCACAAAACCCGTGACGTTTCAACGATATCATTAATGATATTGTAGCGTGTAACGGGGCCTTTAGACTGCTACAAGTAAAGTGCAGGGTTATGAGGATAGATGGTCCCCGGAGATGTGAGGTAGTTATGTAAAAAAAATTCCAATAATCTCTCCTTTGAAAGTGATAACAAAAACAGCAATTTGGATAGTTTTTAAAACAAGGGAAAAAAATCGAAAACCTTTTCCAGTGATAGCGTCAATTTCTCTACAGTTTTTTCCGTGGACTATTTTAACATTTGGAATGGAAGAAGAGGGTTGCATTGACAATCCAACACAATGGGCACCACTTTGATCACATTTTATAAGTGATTATAAACTTGTAAATAACTCATGAAAGAATAAAATTACGTTAAAACCAAAGCACGCCATTGTTTGTCACATGACCCTCTTCCAATTGAAAAAAATAAGTTGGATCCAAAATCGCCACCTTCAAAATGGTCAACATGGTCACCACCCATCTGGAAAAGTTTTCCTCCTCCCATATACTAATGTGCCACAAACAGGAAGTTGATATCACCAACCATTCCCATTTTATTTAGGTGCATCTCTATAAATGGCCCACCCTGTATATATATCCAGAAGTAACTTGTGCACGTGTTCCAATCTATTGAAATGCTTACTACTCAAAAACAACTTTGTTTATTTAAAGGAAACCTTTGAAACCTTTTTGTCCTTTAAACTGAACTCACAATCCAGCAGTTATATTTTTGCAGCTTCCAATTTTGCACTTGGCAATGTAATTTGAGGTGTCATACCTAAAAGTCGGGTGTTTAGGGCCTGCTCACACTATATGCTAATCAATTCAAGAAGGTGAAGAAGCTGCCGAGGCTAATCAAGCTGTTCATGACTTATCTTTGCTGTATGTGACTTTATAAATGACCCCGAGGACGGAACTTGTAATGATGTTTACTGACTATTAATGACATGCATCTCAACACTTATCTAAAAGGGAGTAAAACAAATAAATCTAGAGGAGGATAGCATCAAAACCTAATGTTTCTATAATGGGGCATTATTCCTATACAGTTGATGGTCCTATGTTGGTGGCGATAATACGTTCGTAACGTTGACTTTACTGTAGGATATCAAGAAAAGCCTAAGGGCAGTTGACTTTATTTGCCCTCATGTGGGAAATGTGCATGGATATTCAATATGCTGCTGATAAACAGAAATACACTGAGGTAATAAATAGTAAAACCAGATACGCTATAGTCTAGTCTATACTCAGTTTTTTACTTCTTTTTACTTTAAAATAGTATTTTATGTATCCAGAATTCTTTTACATAATTTATTGTGCATTGTATTATTTATCACTCCCTACTTTTATTGTACACAGTCTATGAAAAGAATTTTGTTCCTAAATTATTTAGAATATTTATCTTTTTAATGCATTAATTATAATATACACTATTGTTTTTCTCTGCTTTACATCATCATTTCAACAACAAATCTATGTTTAATGCTAATAAAACAATACAAATGTCTAGTTTCCTGCTGGATGCTTACCTAAGAGTATATCTAGGCCCTCTATTTTGGTTGGCACAGCTAAGCTCCAGCTTTCAATAGCATCCCACTACGATGGCCGATACCAATTGAATTGAAGTTCTTAAATCACTGTCAGTTTCCGTTCACACTCCATGCTCACATCTCCTCTTTTTATTAGTCCAAAATAGCATTAATAGTCTTTTATTGTTTGAAACACTGGAGCTCACGGTACATAGTGCCGGCATTCCCCCAGGCGGAGGGTGCCTGAACTTTAACCATACAACATCCATGAGAGGAGTAAGGTGGTGAAAAGTGGAACAGCACCGTAAGTAGTGATGGGCGAATCCTAAATTACTCGGAATCGCTTGACTCTAGCGAGTCCGAGCACAGGACTCGCTACTCGTTGCGAGTCTAGCGAGTCCAATGTTAATGAATGGGGAAGCGAGTAATAGCGAGTAGTGTGAGATTTACAAATCGCAGATGTGTCTCGGAAGCTTCAGCCTGAAGCAATCCTAGTTTTGTCATTTATTTGCATTGCTCGTTTACTTTGTAAGTAATCGCTGACTCGCACAGATAAGATCCTGTCTCCTCTGTACAGGCTGCCAGCTCCAGGGTCCTAGAGCCCGCCTGCTGCCTGATGTAGCAGTGCTGAGATTGTTCTCAGTCTGCTCATTCCCTGTGTACAGACATGAATGTCTGTGCACAGAGATGATGTAGCAGAGCTGAGATTGTTCTCAGTCTGCTCATTCCCTGTGTACAGACATGAATGTCTGTGCACAGAGATGATGTAGCAGAGCTGAGATTGTTCTCAGTCTGCTTATTCCCTGTGCATAGACATCTATATTTATGCACAGGGGATGTAGCAGAGAGGACATCGCGTTTTGGACTGCGTCGGACGGAAGAGGATTTTTTTAATTAAAGATGGAGTCCCTAATGGCTTTTTTTTTTTATTTCTAATAAAAAATTTTCCTTGTGTTGTGTTTTTTTAAAACAATTTAATAGAAATTCATGGCGGTCATTACTAATATTGGCGTGACCGCCATAAATTTCGGGCTTAGGGTCAGCTGATAATACAAAGCTGGCCCTAACCTCTATTACCCAGCGTGCCACCGCTACCAGGGCCGCTGGAAGAGCGGGGTTCAGCGCCAGAGGATGGCGCTTCAATGAACGTGCCATCTTCTGGGGCGGCTGCGGGCTGCAATTTGCAGCGGGGGGTGCCCAGAAAGCTTGGGCATCCCTGCGCTGCGGATTCCAGCCCCCAGCTGCTTAGCTGTACCTGGCTAGACATAGAAATTGCGCGGAGCCCCACGCATTTTTTTTTAATTATTTCATGAAATTCTGAGATTCTGACTCTGAGACTCTGACTCTGAAATTCATGAAATAATAAAAAAAAAATGCGTGGGGCTCCGCGCAATTTCTATGTCTAGCCAGGTACAGCTAAGCAGCTGGGGGCTGGAATCCGCAGCGCAGGGATGCCCAAGCTTTCTGGGCACCCCCCGCTGCAAATTGCAGCCCGCAGCCGCCCCAGAAGATGGCGCGTTCATTGAAGCGCCATCCTCTGGCGCTGAACCCCGCTCTTCCAGCGGCCCTGGTAGCGATGGCACGCTGGGTAATAAAGAGGTTAGGGCCAGCTTTGTATTATCAGCTGGCCCTAAGCCCGAAATTTATGGCGGTCACGCCAATATTAGACATGACCGCCATGAATTTCTATTAAATTGTTTTAAAAAAAACACAACACAAGGAAAATTTTTTATTAGAAATAAAAAAAAAAGCCATTAGGGACTCCATCTTTAATTAAAAAAATCCTCTTCCGTCCGACGCAGTCCAAAACGCGATGTCCTCTCTGCTACATCCCCTGTGCATAAATATAGATGTCTATGCACAGGGAATAAGCAGACTGAGAACAATCTCAGCTCTGCTACATCATCTCTGTGCACAGACATTCATGTCTGTACACAGGGAATGAGCAGACTGAGAACAATCTCAGCTCTGCTACATCATCTCTGTGCACAGACATTCATGTCTGTACACAGGGAATGAGCAGACTGAGAACAATCTCAGCACTGCTACATCATCTCTGTGCACAGACATTCATGTCTGTACACAGGGAATGAGCAGACTGAGAACAATCTCAGCACTGCTACATCATCTCTGTGCACAGACATTCATGTCTGTACACAGGGAATGAGCAGACTGAGAACAATCTCAGCACTGCTACATAATGTCTGTGAGCAGGCGGGCTCTAGGACCCTGGAGCTGCACAGAGAAGACAACTGGACTCCGCTCGCAAAGAAACAGCAGTTATCTGCGAGTTTCCCTGCTATCACTGGCACAGTAGCCAGTGATTACTCGCTCGAGTCTAATGCAAACAATGGCAATCCTAGTCAGCGTTTCTGACAAAACTAGGATTGATATTGATTTGCATTGGACTCGTGCGAGTAATCACTGGGAAACTCGCAGAGTACCGAGTCCTGCGAGTCCCTTACTACTCGCCGAGTAACGAGTCCTAGCGAGTAGATTCGCCCATCCCTAACCGTAAGGTAACAACGCAGTTCCTATACCTCCATACTAGATTGTTGTGATTACAAGATAGAATATCATCTCTGAATATTGCAGGTTATTAATACCACTGGGAACCCTGAGACCAACCAGAAGTAGAATATCATATCAGTGCAAGTACACTGACAAACATATAAAGGTATATACTAGAAACCCACTATTTACATATATAAGGTACATATTTTAATAAATCATTTTATATTATAGATACCACAAAAATAGGAGTTCCTAGAAGGAATGGTTTACAACCACCAATATACACTCCTGGGGAGACCACAAATAGGACTAAGCAGCATATCACATCAGTGCAAGTATACCGATATATTTATATAGAGGTATATATCGGAATATTGGAAATCCATAAATTACACTTATGGCACAAATTTTAATAAATTAATTTATATTATAGAGTAGGGATGGGCGAATCCTAAATTACTCAGAATCGCAAGACTCTAACGAGTCCGAGTCCGGGACTCGCTACTTGTTGCGAGTCTAGTGAGTCCAATGTAAATGAATGGGGAAGCGAGTAATTGCGAGTAATTCCTCTGCTGCTGGACCCCATAAAGAGAAAAAAGAGGTCTGGCAGCAGAGGAACAATCTGCAATTCATTTAATCATAGTTTAGAAGTCATCGCTAAAAAGCATAAAGATGTAATGTGAAACCGGATTGTACCAATCCAGTTCAATCCGGTTCAATCTGGTCCCATACACAGCAATGTTAAATGTGACCGAATTCACCCGGATTGTCTCGGTTTGTGACAATTCTGGTTAATCCGGTTAAATTTAACAATTATGTCTATGAAACCAAATTAAGGACAGGGACAATCTGGTTTTAATGTTAAACTACCGGATTGCCATTGACTTTCATTGGACTCGTTACTGTGCGAGTAATCGCTTGGAAACTCGCAGAGTACCGAGTCCTGCAAGTCCACTACTACTCGCAGAGTAACGAGTCCTAACGAGTAGATTCGCCCATCCCTATTATAGACATCATAAAAGGAGGAGTACCTAGAAGGAAGATATTACAGCTATCAACAGACACTCCTGAAAAGACCTACAAATAAGGTAAAGTGAATATATATCCAATAAGGTGAAGTAGGGCAATTCATAGGGATCTATTTTATTGATATTTATATTATATTTATAGAGAAAAGTCCAATGGACCCTGATAGTGCAATAAACTGGTAAGATTCATAACAACTGAGTTCAGCATAAATAAAAATAAGAGATATAAGGGCCGCTTTACACGTCTCGATATCGCAATGCAACATTGATAAAAAGTCATGTGGTACGGGCGTTGCAGTTGATATCGTTCGTGCATTATGTTGTGTAAATGGGCAATGAGACGCGAGAACAACCTAACTACGATATTGCAAGTAGATTGTGCAAGCACTTCAACCATACGATATTGTATGTGCATGATCATGCTGTGTGACAGCGCAACTACGATTTGGAGCGCAACTTCCCCTATTCTCTCCAATGTTAAATGGTCGTTCCCTGAGTTGCTTATACGCAGCGTGGGAAAGGGGCGTACACCATCGTAGTTGCATTGCCTGCCGATATCTCCCTGTGTGACATCTACTATGCGATCTTGGACTAGTGCCAAAAACTTGTGCGCTCCCGTGAGATCGTATGCAATATCGGAATGATATCGCGACGTGTAAAGCGGCCATCACCTTAACTCAATTTAATATACCCACAAGTGGAAATCAGTGGGAAGAACACAGCTACGACCAGCTCTGTTACTTGAAGAGGAATAAGTTTACTTATACCATATTTTAGCATATGAATTAAGAATATTGTTCACTGTTGATTTTAAGTGATTGTTTTAAATAAATCTGAATAATTTTGAATAAACTTCCTTAAGAAAGGGTTAACAGCAACTGGAGTGTTGTTTAAATTAGACTAAGCGCCGAGACCATCCCTCCTCTTTTGGTTTAGCATAAATAGTCTGTCTATATTGTCTAAGCAAGCTCAGGCCTGGGCAATCACCATTTGAGAGTGTGGTGGTTCAAATTCACTTGATGTTTAGAAGTTCCTAATGATGATTGGAGCAATATTTTAGGCACCAGGTTGGACTTCCTCAGCTGCTTGTCCTTTTGTCTCTAAAGCAGAGCACGTCTACCGTGGCTCAGTATTCCTTACTCTTTTATATCTTAGTGGCAAAGCTGGGGTGGAATGAAGAAATCTGACCTTCTGGCAGGGTCTTTCTGGCTGCATCGGTGATGAATTGGATGGCAGAGATCTGCCATTGTCACTGGATTTCCTGATTCACCTGACAACCAGGATAAATCTTTGCTTCCATGAGTGATTCATGGATCAAATTCCAGTGTCTCCATGTGCCCAAAGGTCACCCTGACCAGCCCCAAACTTCCTGTTTCCAGTGCTACCGCAAGTCACACTGATCCTGTACAGGTGGAGTGGGCTAAGCTCTCTGTGCAAGAATGACATTGGAAATTCAGAGATAATGCATGTAGGGTGGGGAAAATAAGTACTTCATACACTGTTGATTTTGCAAGTCTTCCCACCTAGAAAGATTGGAGAAGTCTGTAATTTTTATTGTAGGTACACTTCAATTGTGAAAGACAGAATCTAAAAAAAAACAACAGAAAATGACATTGTATGATTTTTAAATAATTAAATTACATTTCATTGTAAAAAGTATTTGGTCGCCAACCAACCAGCAAGAATTCTGGATCCCACAGACCAGTTAGTATTTCTTCAAGAAACCCTCTTACTCTGCCCTAATTACATGTTTTAATTGCACCTGTTTGAACTCGTTACCTGCAATAAGAGACATCTGTCCACACAATCAATCACACAGTAACCTATCCACCATGGTCAAACCCAAAGATCTGTCTAAGGTGATTTAGGACTAAGGACACCAGGGCCAAAATTGTAGACCTGCACAAGGCTGAGATGGTAACAGGTAACATGCAAGCAGCTTGGTGAGAAGGCAAAAACTGTTGCTGCAACTTTTATATAATGCAAGAAACACAAGATGACTGTCAATCTTCCTCAGTCTTGGGCTCCTTGCAAGATCTCGCCTCATGGGGTACAGATGATTCTTAGAAAGGTCAGGAATCAGCCCAGAACTACATGGAAGGCCTGATCAATGACCTGAAAACAGTAATGGGACCACAATCTCAAAGATTACCATAAATTACAAACTATGTCATCATCGATTAAAATCCTGCAGGGTATGCAAGGTTCCCCTACTCATGCCGGCTCATTTCCAGGCCCATTTGAAGTTTGCCAATGACCATCTGCATGATTCAGAGGAGGCACGGGAGAAGGTTATGTAGTTAGATAAAACCAAAATTGAACTTTTTGGTATTAACTCCAGTCAGCAAGTTTGGAGGAAGAAGAAAGATGAGTACAACCCCAAGGTCATGGTCCCAATTGTGAACCATTTGGGTAGGAACATCATAGTTTGGGTGTGCTTTTCTGCAAAGAGGACAGGATGCCTGCACTGTATTGAACAAAGGATGCATGGGGTTATGTAATGCAAAATTTTGGCCACCAATCATCTTTACTCAGAAAGAGCATTGTAGATGGGACATGGCTGGATCTACCAGCATGACAATGACCTGTAACATATAGCCAGTTCAACTAAGGAGTGGCTCCATAAGAAGAATCTCAAAGTCCTGGTGTAGCCTAGCCAGTTTCCAGACCTGAACGCAATAGAAATTATTTGGAGCGAGATAAATCTCAATGTTGTCCAGCCACAGCCCTGAAACTTGAAAGATTTGGAGAAGATTTGTATTGTGTTCCACAAATGGGAACAACTTGTCATGCACTCCCTAAATTATGCATTGCACTAAGGCTAGGTTCACATCACGTTTTACTTGCGTTTGAATGCAATGCGTTTTGTAGATGCATTAACACAATGAAAGTGCCAGCATTGCGTTTGCAATGTGTTTGCAATGCGTTTACCATACAAGCCTATGGTTGTGTTGATGCATGCAAACACTGGCATTAATGCAGCTGAAAAATGCATTGCGTTCAAATGTAATAAAAAAGTGATGTGAACCTAGCCTTACTGTTGCCAGGCAGATTTCCTGGTCCCTATGCCTCTCCTGTAGTTGATCATGTGTTATTTTGCTCCTCCCACCTTCCCCAGTGTTCAGTTTGTTATAGACATTTTCTGGACCACACATGTACTTCCCTGTAAGGATGACTCTTTTCACCTGTTGCATTGAACTTAATAACAAAATTTCAGAAGATAGATAACGGCTCAGTTTCTCATGGTCTTTAATACAAGTCAGTGTGACTGAGTAGGCAATATCTTAGGACGCATCACCTTTGAGCACAACAGCTAAACAATTATCGCAGAGACTGATGATTTAAATGCTTAGAAATTCATACTGACTGCCTTGAGGAGTCAGAATAATCTGAATGCAAAAATGGGACAAAATCCCTGCTGCAGTGTGAGCATACTTGGTCAACATCTACAGGTAATGTCTGACCTATGTAATTGCAAACAAAGGTATATGTACAAATTATTAAGTTCTAGTTTTCTATTGTATCGAATACTTGTTTCATGCAAAAAAAATGCAATTTAATTATTTAAAAATTACCCAATGTGATTTTCTTAATTTTTCTTTAAATTCTGTCTCTCATAGTTAATAATCCAATATACTCTATATATATAAAGCTGAGTGTATGTATGTGTGTGTATCCTGTATGTGAATGTGTATCATAGCCTCACCCCTTTATAGCCACGTGCACTTTATTGTCTACCTTTTCACAGCTCTGTCCCTCCACATAACCCCACCCATTCATAATTCTGCCTTCTTTATAGCCCTACATCCTCCACATAGCCCCGCTCCTTCATAGCTCTGCCTCTCCACATAGCCCCACCCCTTCATAGCTCTGCCTCCTTCATAGCACCAACCCCTCCACATAGCCCCACACCATCATAGATCCACCCCCACATAGCCCCACCCCTTCATAGCTCTGATTCCTTTATTGCCTTGATCCCTCCACATAGCTCTGCCCCTTCACAGCTCTGCCTCTTTTATAGTCTTGCCCTCTTCATGGGTGTATGTGTGTATGTATGTATAGTTCCGACCCCTCACATGACCTGTTGAAGAGTCGGAACTGTCATAATTCTTTTCATCTTTACACCAGAAGGAAAAAACAAAGTTGTTTATCAAAAGGCTCTTGAATGAGTTGCAAATAAAATACTATACATTACTTGAGTAATCATTGAGTTATTTTGTGTTGCGTATATGATGTGAAATGTTTTTGTGTGCAAAATAATCATTGTATGTTATAACTAAGCACATTTAGTTACTATGCCCATGCAATGCCAGGCTCTACATCTAGTCTTATATATAAAGTTGAGTGTCTGCTGTATGTGTGTGTATGTATGTAGCCCTGCCCCTTCATAGCTCTGCCCCTCCAGTTAGCACAGCCCCTTTATAATTCGCCAGATGCATATGGTTCTGCTCATCAAGAGGCTGCCCTCAGCCCCCAGTATACCATAAGAAGCCGCACACATCTTTCAGTATACAGCAGGAGGCCACACACAGTCCCTAAATATATATCACAGGAGGCTGCACACTACCCCCAGTATACAGCAGGAGACCTTTTACTTTGTGACTTTAATGTACAAAATAATTTTTCTTAAACCATTCTATTTTGTGTTAGCTAAAAACAGTTATTTATTATCCTGGGCACCTCATTAAACTCAGAGAACATCCTGGACTATATTTTGAGGGGAAATTTAAACCCCATGCTTTACAGTCAGTCAGTCGAAAAAAAAAAGACCTATTTACTATTTCACAAAACAGTTAGGATCCATAGAATGAATCAAACGCAAATCCACAAGTAGAACTCAGGAGACACGAATACCGGACAAATACCATGCTGTAAAGAAGAAAAAAGGCCAGGCTTCTTACGTCTGCACACACCAAGGGAACATCAGTCAGGTGTCACTCAGTATTCCTTTATTTTGCCTTGGGGCTTCCTGTGGATTGGAGTACTGACTTCTAAAAAAAAGTTTCCTTCTTTGTACTTCCTAGTTCCATGAATTCTGTTCTCTTGTGTCTTTCTTGGCTGCATCATCACATGCCGGTAATCAACTGGTCTGGTGAAGTGCTAAACTGGGGACCTCGCTGTGCTGCCATCAGCGTTGCCAAGGTCTTGCCCAAGATCCCACTTGCCCTGCCTTCGAACCTTGCTTTCCTGCCTGTACATTGTCAAGTCTTTGTAAATGTCTTCTATGAATAGATGGCTAAGGTCTTGCCACATCACAGACTTTGTAACTGTTCCATTGATCTTTTACCTTGAACTCCACCACCTTGGAGTTGGGTGTATTTGATATCTCTGTCAGAGACTCAAGCAATGTCAAAATACATTCAAGAAAACTTGTCCAAGGGATTCATCTCTAATCCCTCTTCTCCAGCAGGAGCTGGCTTCTTTGTGGCTAAGAAGGATGGCTTTCTACATCTCTGCATCGACTAATGAGGCCTTAACAAAATCACCATCAAGAACAAGCCATTAATCTTATTAGTAGAGATGAGCGAGAACTAAAATGCTCGGGTGCTCGATGCTCTGGCCGAGCATCCCAAGATACTCGTGTAATCGCCCAGAGCACCGAGCCCAATGTAAGTCAATTAGTGACAGGCTCCACCCACAGACTTAAGGTTATAAACCGAGTGTTTCTGGGAAAGGGCGGGAGGGTGGGCTTTTTCAAATCGCCACAGCATAAAACACCTTGCTGTGCCCCCCAGAGGGATCCTAACAATCAATCTGCTCTCTGTGAGGTGCCAGCTCACTGTGTGCACTGAAGGGAGCAGTGTATTTGTGTCAGATCGATAACTATTAACGAGTAGTCCGAGCATCTCGGCGGTACTTGGTGCTCGCCGAGCATCCCAAGTACAGGGATACTCATGTGAGTAACGAGTAGCGCCGAGCATACTCGCTCATCCCTACTTATTAGTTGACATAATCCAGTTATTTGACAGAATCCATAAAGCAAAGCTTTTCTCTACATTGGGTCTAAGAGAGGCATATAGCTTGGTCCGAATCTGCAATGGTGACAAATGGAAGCTCGAATTTAATACCTGTCACTATGAGTATGTCATCATACCCTTTGGTCTCTCTAATACATGTGATGTCTTTTAGAAGCATATTATTGACATCTTCTGAGAAGTCCTCTATGTTTCTATGGTCATGTACTTGGGGGATATGCTTATTTTCATCTTTGATCTTCCTACCAACATAACACATATCCATCAAGTACTGCAACATTTCAGGAGAACAATTTGTTAACCAAGTTGTCTAAATTTGTCTTTAAAAATCTCCTCCCTCTTCCTTGAATACATCTTCTCTAAAAGACGTCTCAACATGGATGAAGAGAAGGTTTCTGCTGCTCTCTCCTGGTCTTTTCCTCAAGTTATGCGTTCCATCCAGTGATTCATGCATTTTGCCAACTTCTAAATGCAATTTGTTCTACTCCCTTATTACAGTCATCTCCACCTAAATAAAAGGGAGCAAATTCCAAATTCTGGCCAGAGTTTGCTGTTTCAACTTTCCAACACTTGAATTAAAATAAAAAAATAAAAAAGCGGTTCAATTGTGTGCTGATAATCAGAGACAAAATTGATAAAAGAATGATTTATTCAACGTAGTAATCCCGTACCCTCGGAATATCGATGATGTACCACAGATAATTTGATTGATATTTCCTCCAAACTGATCTGCTAATTCCCATGGCATGCTCCAGTAAGCACGTGGTACTCAGCTGAACCATGCTCCAACATTTTTCTGGGTCAGGGGAGTGAAATTAATCAGGTGGGCAGCTGAGAATCTATGTGAACATTGGGAAGGAGTCTAGCGCGCTGGCAGGTTGACAACGTCTACTTTGCTCCTCCATCCACCATGAGGATTGTCTGCACTTTTGAAGCTCTTAGTACCCAGATTCTCTGCACTAGTGAAGCTCTTAGTACCCCGATCGTTGTCTCTTTACATGAGCTTCTCCACAGCTTCCAATACAGGCTTTTTCTAGAGTTGCTCCTGTCCAGCACAACTGGACCAGGTGAGTGAAATTACTCATATTCCATAACTAATGCACACAGTAGCACTTCTCTTGTTTTTTAGGGTTAATATTTCAACACTTGAAAGAGACATTTGCAAGAGCTCCATTGCTGCACCACCCAGATCTTAATAAGCAGTTGCTCCTGAAGTGGATGGCACCTCTATCGTTGTTAGGACAATTCCCCTGCAAAGAACTTCCTTAGGGAATTCTTTCTCTTGCGTTTTTTTCTAAACTGTTCCCGCCACCAGAGTGAAAATTCACCATTGGGGATCATAAGCTTCCAAGCTTCTGGCTGGCAAGCTGGCTTTGGTGGAGTGGTGACATCTACTGGACGGCACCGATTCTTTGGTAATAATTTACATGGACCTAAAAATCTAACCATTCCGCAGTCCACTCAGTGGTTAAAAGCTCTTCTTTGCTCATTTCAACCTTGAATTGCACTTCCATCATGTGCAGAAGAATATCAAAGCAGATGCCCTGTCCAGGTCCTTCAATGTTTCTAATTCCAAAGAGGAGTCTCAGCATATTAATGCTCCAACCAGGATTATTGAAGAAGTACCTTTCTTCTAAAAGGCATTCCTCTGGGCAAATCCTTTGTCCCTATGCCTAAAAGGAAGAGAATTATCTCCAGAGGACACAAGTCAATATTAGCACATAAATGGGCATACACAAATGCACTGTGCTGATTGCTCACTACTTCTGGTGGCCTTCACTGGTCAAGGAGGATCAGGATTTTTTCTCTGTCCAATGTGTGTCAGAAATAAATCTTCCAGGGACATGTCTGCTGGTTCCCTTCAATCTGTATCGGTTCTTTCCACTCTGGCTGCAGATTATCATTGACTTCATGATGGACCTGCTTCTCTCTGTGGGTTAAAACACCATCTGGGTTGTGGTGGATCGCTTTTCTAAGACAGCCCACTTCATTACCCTGGTTGGCCTTTCCTCCACATCTTACCTTGCCACACAGTTTTTCCAGCATATTTATCGCCCCAAGATGTTTCTATTCATATAGTCTCTGACCAAAAAACCCCAGTTTACTTCAAGATTCTAGATATATTAGCTACTGAATATACAGCGGTATTTTTACTCTGCGTACCATATGCAAATCAATAACAAGCGAAATGGGTTAATAAGATCCTTGGAAATTATCTTTTGTATTTTATCTCTGCCCATCAGGGTATCTGAGTACAATTACTCCCCAGGGCAGAGTTCTCTTACAACAATCACGGTATGAGGTATCCTGATGTATCTTCATTCTTCATCGTATACACCTAACACATTCTGGTACCCTTTTATATGTCTGCTTCATATCCTTAGGTGCACCAGCAGCTGATTTTTCTTACGGCAACTTCCTTCAGATCTGGCAGCAAACTTTGTCCGTTCTCATTTAAGGTCATATCTCGGATGAAGATTAATGAGAAAAGTTAGCAGCCCCTGTTTCGTCCTGGAGATAAGGTCTGGTTGTCCTTCCGAACCATTTGCTTGATTGTGAGTTTATGCACACTTGTTCCCCGATACTTTGGACCATTTCAAATTCTCAGATTTAAACTGGTGTCCTATAAGCTTCAGCTGCTGTCCAAGTATCACATCTCGAGTTCTTTTCATGTCCTATTCTTAAAGCCTGTAGTCCTTAATATCTTCTCCAAGACTCATACTCAAGTTCATACGTTCAATTCTGAGGGTCCTTTGAATTAGTCTAAGGTCAATGACATCATGGATTCATCAAAGAAAGTTCTGGGGAAGACTTTCTAATTAGTAGACTGGAAGGGACCTTAGGAGAGTTCCTGGGAGCCTGCGGAGAACATCTGTGCCCCTTTCATCTTGACAATTTTTCTCTGATAGGGTGGCCAAATAAGTGTGGGGGATAAAAGGGGGTACTACCATGGTGATAACACACTTGTATCTCCAGTACCATGCTATTCACTGCATTTGTCGTTGTGTACCTTCCCATGTCAGGCCACCATGCAGAGCCCTCATACAGCTTTTCCACTCTGCTGCTTATTCCTGTTATTTCCTCAGGTGTTGCTAGTTTATGCTGAATCCTATGTTTCCTATGTCCTGTTCATCTTCTGTGACCTATTCACAAGCAGCAGAGGAAGTTTTAAGCAGCTACTCTAACTATTTTTTAACTGATCTTGATTCCTAGTTTGATTCTTTCTGCCTAGTTTACTGCTATTTGCTTCCCTGTATTGTCTCTGCTGTTTTTTGACCCAGCTTGTCTTCATGTATTTCCTGACATCTCTGCTCGTGACCTGTTTACTGAACCTGTGCAGCCTCTGTACCTTACATGCCTGTCTTTACCTGTTGACCAGCTGCTTTACACCAGTGGACTGCCATGTGAGTGGTATTTGGCGACTACGATTGCCCAGCTTATTCTAATTGTTAGAGACTCAAGTTAAAATCAAGTAGTTTCTTAGTTACGCCCCTCCAAGGTAAGTCCAGTCAGTGGTATGGTAGGTGTACACCCACCAGTGTTACAAAGGAGAGAGAAGATGGTTTCCAACCCACCTCTAAGATGGAAAATGCATGACTGAAGTAGGTAATGAAGTGTAGTTAAGTAACATGAAAATAAACTTTACATCTAGTAAAGTAGATTTTGTGATATTTGTGGGAGAATTAGACTCTCATAAAACTCCTTTGTTTAACCTTTCTTTACAAGAGAGGGAGGTCTTTAAAAAGTGTATTCAAAAGAATCTGGCTAGGGGAAAAATATGGTTATCCACCTCTCTAGTTGCTATGTGGACACATTGTTCTATCTTGTTGCTGTGTACAAATGGAACAATGTGTCCATGATTTCACTGCAACCAGCAAATTGCCAGTGAAATTGCCTAGCAATATTGCTGTGTGTGAAGGTACCTTTAGAGAGATTAAGAAAATCACATTTCACAATTCTTAGTTAGCCATTGTCCTTATACCCTGAGCTTTTAAACATGTTATCTGGAGCTAAATGGTTTTCTGAACTTGGCTTAAGAGGGGCATATTACCTTATATGTGCCATGAGTTACAGCTCAGGAGTCTCTGATGTTTATTAAACAGGTTTATTTCCTTCGGACTTGCATGGGTTAATGTCTCTCTCTGCTGCTATTTGTGTGGGGTTTTACCACTCTTTTCCTGGCTTCCCTGGGTTGGTGAGTGGGCGTTTTAGACTATGGGTAAACAGGGGTGACGCAAGGGTGGTGGTTCAGGCATCTTCATCTTAAGAGGAATCTCAGGGATAAGGAAAGCTAGGGCCCCTCTAGCCCAAGGGTCAGTGTAGGAGACTCAGTTCCCCAATCATTCCTAACTACCTCATGACAATATCATCGGTCAGTGTCAGGAAGGATCCCCATCTTCTGCTGTCCTTTTGTGTTGTGTCGTTCAGCAGACATCTTTATTGTCTACCTGTAACATTATAAACGACCCACTATTTCTGAGTCTGGATAGCTTATGCTGAAGCTTTTACATTGATTGACCCAGACCCTCACTGATGAGGTTACAGGTTTACTTACTTAGGTGGTGCAGCAGCTACAGCAAGTTGTTGTGTTCCTGACCTAGGCTCACGCCCAGGCTCGGCCTGAAATAGAGATATCTCTCTTTGATAGGTTTTTTTTGGGGGAAGAGATAAATTTATGGTGTTCAGGGAATCCTGCAAGTTATATTTCAGGCTCCATCCTCGTTCCTCAAGGAGTGAGGAACAGCTTGTGGGGATTATTCTTTCACTTCTCCTTTCTGGCCAATTCTACATATTTGCGTTGGTGGATGAGTTTTTCATGGCCTTGACCCTGGTATATGGTGAACTTGATGGGGTCTCGGTTGCTGAGTACATTCTCCATAAAGTCAAACAGAGTATGTAGCCAGCTGTGGAGTATTGCTCTGAGTTTCGGAGATGGGCCATTGACACTCAGTGGAATTACTCTGTAATTTGGAGTCAGTTTAGTCAGGTTCTGTCTGCCAGAATTTTAGGGTGACGGCCATCCTCAACCCTATTATCTTTCAACTTGAGATACCCCCAGTACTAAATATCCACAATATCCATATTCAACAGGTCATCGCTCAGGAAATGTGTTATGTCTCAGGATCCGACTTTATTACCATAACTACCTATCTACAATCTTTGTAATTGGGGGGGAAATCAGTTGAAATCATTTCAGGACAAGTCAAGCTTTGAGTGTCCTGACACCACTCATAGAGGGAGAGGTACTGTCATGAGTTACAGCTCAGGACTCAGGAGTCTGTGGTGTTTATTAAACGGGTTAATTTCCTTTGGACCTGTGTGTGTTATTGTCTTTCTCTGCTGATGCTGTTCAATTGATGTGGTTTTGCTTACCTTCCACCACACTTTAAATACTCACATGACCCATAACCTGCCTGACATTGTTTATAGAGTTCAATCTACTCAACACCACCCTGGTGTGTGGAGCTCTCCTGTTACTTCTGGAGGTCTGCTGCCTAGGAGACAAGCATTTTGTAGGCTTGAAGTTGTGGTAAAGCTTTCAAGTTTATTTTGTATCCTTTTTGTTCTACTTGTGTGAGGTTTTACCACTCCTGTCCAGGCCCCCCTGGATGGGGAATGGGGGTATTAAACCAGGGCTTTCTGGGAGCAAGGCAAGGGTGCTGGCTCACACATCCTCACTTTCAAAAGTATCTCAGGGATAAGGGAAAGTATCTTTATTGTCTACCTGTGACAACATGTTTACGTCTGGGTGATGAATGTGAGACAGCATTCAATATGCCTGAAGGTTATTTTGAAAATTTGGTGATGCCGTTGGATACCCAATACTCCAGCAGTCTTTCAAAATTTCATAAATAAGATGTTTCACTTTCTGGTGCGTGGTTTCTGGTCAGCTGAGGAGGTAAATGCTTTTTTGGCTCTTAGGACAGCTTTCTCTGAGGCGCCTGTTCTCCATTAACCTGGGGTTGATTTACATTTCTTTATAGATAATATTAGAATAGTTTTTACCCTCTCTATGTGTAATTTGGGGTCAACTGAGGGAGCTGATTATAGCGAAACGCGTCTGGGGGGCACCCAGAACTGCAATATCTACCCCCAAAAACAACCACAATGGGTAAGCAAATTGGTTTTACAGCTCTGATACCAAGAAACTAAAAAAATAACGTAGGTGGGTGGGATAATTGAGATAGCACTTGCTATGTATTAATAACTGAGAGCCCATAAAGACTACAAAATTTAACTCAGGTATCCACTACATAATTGCTTGCCCTAGATATTGATTGGGAGTATCACCTCTATTGGGATATATTCGTGAATCTTTTTCTATTTCTATGCACTGGTCACTTCACTTTTGTAAAAATTATTTTATGTACTATATGGTCTAATTGTATTTATGAAATTAAATGTATATGGTATATACCGTATATACTCGTGTATAAGCCGACCCGCGTATAAGCCGACCCCCCTACTTTTGCCCCAAAAATCTGGAAAAACCTATTGACTCGTGTATAAGCCGAGGGTGGACCCCAGCACAGGTATACAGCCCCCAGCAGTGTGGTATACAGGCCCCCCCAGTGGTATACAGGCCTCCCCAGTGGTAGTATACAGCAGCCCCAGTGGTAGTATACAGCAGCCCCAGCAGCCCCAGTGGTAGTATATAGCATCCCCAGCAGCCCCAGTGGTAGTATATAGCAGCCCCAGCAGCCCCAGTGGTAGTATATAGCAGCCCCAGCAGTCCCAGCGGTAGTATATAGCAGCCCCAGTGGTAGTATATAGAAGCCCCAGCGGTAGTATATAGCAGCCCCAGCAGTCCCAGTGGTAGTATATAGCAGCCCCAGTGGTAGTATATAGCAGCCCCAGCAGCCCCAGTGGTAGTATACAGCAGCCCCAGTGGTATACAGGCCCCAGCAGTATATACAGCAGCCCTGGGGGTATACAGCAGCACCCAGGGGTAATACAGCAGCCCCCAGGGGGTATCCAGCAGCCCGCTGGGGTACCTAGCAGCCCACTGGGGGTACCCAGCAGCCCCCAGGGGGTATCCAGCAGCCCCCTGGGGGTACCCAGCAGCCCCCAGGGGGTACCCAGCAGCCCCCAAGGGGTATCCAGCAGCCCCCAGGGGGTACCCAGCAGCCCCCTGGGGGTACCCAGCAGCCCCCAGGGGGTACCCAGCAGCCCCCTGGGGGTACCCAGCTGCCCCCAAATGCTGGCACTCACCCCCCATCTGCTTATCTTACCATCCCGGTCTTCTGATCAGCGCCGCTCCTCGGTGCTCCGTTCTTCATGCTCCGTCCTCCGTCCTCGCTGCATCCGGGATCTCCGGCCGTTGCACGATGACGTCATATGCCTGCGACGGCCGGGGATCCCGGATGTAGCTGGAATGACGGAGCACCGAGGAGCGGCGCTGATCAGAAGACCGGGATGGTAATATAACCAGCGGGGGGGGCCCTTACAAGGGGGGAGAGTGCCAGCATTTGGGGGCACATATGCACTGCTTCCCCCTGCCGCTGATTGACAGGGGGAAGCAGTGCATATATAATGAGCGGCCCCACGTGACGGGGCCGCTCATACAGCAGGCTCCCCCCGCCTCCTCCAGCCTCCACAGCCCCCACCCGTATTGACTCGTGTATAAGCCGAGGGGGAGACTTTATAGCCCAAATTTTGGGCTGAAAAACTTGGCTTATACACGAGTATATACGGTACATGTTTTTTATGAAGAAAAAACATTAAATCCTGTTTGATCCATATCAATAGTTTGATCAATATGATCTTTTGGTCAATTTTTGATATTATATTGGTCCTAAAACCTCCTCTTTGGTTATTGAAAATGTCCTTATCGATATAGATGTCAAGATTGTTAGTGAGCGGGTGGTGGTTGCTGGTCTGTGAAAAGATCTTTATGGACCAAACTTTTTAGATAGCAATGAAGAACATGACTCTTTTTTGGCCAGGTTCACACATGCCATCAGTTTTTGCCTTAAATCCGTTTTCGGGAATATTTTGGACATTTTTTTTTTTAATTCCAAAAGTGCATATGTGATTACGCATGTGTGTGTGTTTTTTTAAAAAACGCATGCGTTTTTATGCAGCAGCCCAAAAACGCTGCCAGCTGCATTTTTGGGGTGCTTTCAAAAAATGCATGCATTTTTTTAATATGGGGCACTATGGAAAATGCATGCTTTAACGCATGACGCATATAGACACCTGAGTTAACGCATATGCATTTTTAATGAAAAAATTACCAAGTCCCAAAATTTGCCAAAAACGTCCAGGACCTCAGGGGACACTATTGGCACCCTTAGAAAAACGGATCCATTTTTCTAAGGGCTTAAAAAACGGATTTCTATGTGTGAACCAGGTCTTAGCTGGACATCTGAGTTTTTCTGCCTCTTGGGATCTCTTTCTCAGTTTGTTTGGTTGCAGAATGCTTATAGGGTCATTGAGGAGTATGTCTGTAGATGCATAATCTGTGCCACATCTAAAGCCTCTTGTCAAACTTTATTGGGTTACCTCTTGTTTAATTATGTTCTTTTTCAGCGCTGGACCCACTTGTCCATGGACTTGCCTAGCTTGTCACTGACTCGCCTAACTCTGTTGGTCATACAGTCGTGTCGGTGATGGTGGACAATTTTAGCAAAATGATTAATTTTTCCTTCTTCAAAAGTTACCAACTGCTAAGAGCTTTGCAACTTGGTTAATTATTCATATAGTTAAATTGCATGGTTTTCCACAAAACAATATTTCAGATAGAGGGGCCCAATTTATGGCTTTCCTTCAGATTGAGTATCAAGCTGACTTTTTCCTCAGGTTATTATCCTGAGACTCATGGGCAACAGAACCAAGAGGTAGAGCAGTATTTACCGTAAGATGTTTTGTTTCCTCTTAACAGGAAGACTGGGTGAAATTTCTGCCTATTGCTTAGTTTGCCTTACATAACCGTACCTTCACAGCTACCATGACCTCACATTTATTTTTTGCTGTGGTGGTTTAATCCAGATTACAGATTTTTCAGGATTGCAGTTTTCTTTTACAAAGGAGGAGAAATTATTTTCTCAGTTAATTAGAGTCTGGAATGAGGTTAAAAGGGATCTTTTAGTAGTTAGTGAGTGGCCAAAAGATGTAGGCCTGCAACGTTTTGGGCTGCCTTTGCAAAAACGCATGCGTTTTGCATTTACTGAAAATGACATGCGTGTTTCATGCGTTTTCATTGAGTTTTCCATTGAAATCAATGGGTGTGTTTATGGATCCATTACTTTGCGTTTCTATGTGGTTTTGCAGTGCAAAAACGAATAGAAATGCAAACGCAACCCCCCTTAGGCTGGGGTTCCACATAAGCCCTCAGTCCGTTTTTGGCTTCAGTTTTCTCATTTTTTTTTTCTAAGTCCAAAAACTGACAGAAAAACGGATTGGATGTAATAAACACCCTGTCCGTTTTTCTCTGGAGCTCAAAACATTGCCCTGTCCGTTTTTGAGCCAAAAACGCAGTAAACAGCGTTTTTGGCATCAGTTAAAAAACGCATGCGTTTTTATGCGTTTTTTTTTAACATGGGGCCCTATGGGAAACGCATGCGTTAACGCATGGCACATATAGGCACTTGCGTTAACGCATGCGTTAACGCACATGCGTTTTTAATGAAAAAATGACTAAGGCTGGGGTTACACATAAGCCCTCAGTCAGTTTTTGGCTTCAGTTTTGTCATTTTTTTTTTCTAAGTCCAAAAACTGACAGAAAAACGCATTGGGTGTAATAAACACCCTGTGCGTTTTTCTCTGGAGCTCAAAACATTGCCCTGTCCGTTTTTGAGCCAAAAACGCAGTAAACAGCGTTTTTGGCATCAGTTAAAAAACGCATGCGTTTTTATGCGTTTTTTTTAACATGGGGCCCTATGGGAAACGCATGCGCAAACGCATGCACATGCGTTTGCGTATGCGTTTGCGCGCATGCGTTTTTTCTGAAAAAAATTACTAAGTCCAAAAACGTACAGGAGTGCAGGAGACACAAAAAGCACCCTATAAAAAACGGATTGGTGATGAAAATGACTTCCAAAAACGGATTTCTATGTGTAACCCCAACCTTAGTCCAAAAACGTTCAGGAGTGCAGGAGGCTCAAAAAGCACCCTATAAAAAACGGATTGGTGATGAAAATCACTTCCAAAAACGGATTTCTATGTGTGACCACAGCCTTAGATGTGAACTTAGCCTATCTCTTCTGAGCACAAAAGCTTTGTTGCTGCATTCAGAAGTCTACCTACTTTAGTTTTTACCTAGTCATGTAGAGAAGTATCCTCTACATAACCCAGAACACACACAAATGGTGAAGCATCAAATAGTAGATCGTGGTGATCATGTCAATCACCTCCCTTCAGAAGACAGTAATTTTGGAACAACTCCACATCATGTGAACGAGAGTAGCATAATCAACTCAACACCTTTGACATAAAAGTGAGAGGCTGTGGTCACACATAGAAATCCGTTTTTGGAAGTCATTTTCATCACCAATCCGTTTTTTTCTGGGTGCTTTTTGAGCCTCCTGCACTCCTGAACGTTTTTGGACTTTTCATTAAAAAAACGCATGCGCGAACGCATGCGCAAACGCAAGTGCGCATATGCCATGCGTTCGCGCATGCGTTTCCCATAGGGCCCCATGTTAAAAAAAACGCATGAAAACGCATGCATTTTTTAACTGATGCCAAAAACGTTGCATGCAACGTTTTTGACTCAAAAACGGACAGGGCAATGTTCTGAGCTCCAGAGAAAAACGGACAGGGTGTTTATTACATCCAATCCGTTTTTCTGTCAGTTTTTGGACTTAGAAAAAAAAAATGAGAAAACTGAAGCCAAAAACGGACTGAGGGCTTATGTGGAACCCCAGCCAGAGCTGCAGGTTGATACCATTCATAAACACTGATGTTCTATATAAATAGTACAATGAGGATAGTTGAGACAGAGCTAGGGAATCACTTATTGATAGTTTAGGAATGATCTGCAAAATATCACTACATCATCTGTTGACTGCAGATCTCCTTTCAATTTTGTGTTAATGGGATTTTTATATTATTTGTTTATGCCTCTAGTTATTAAGCTTTGGTAGACTAATGAGATCATGCCCCATGTTGTGTCTGCTACTTTATTCATCTTTATAATCAAATTTTTGTAATATTTAAATTATGATATTATATGCGTGTCTTAGCTTTAGATATCTGTAAATTTATGATTGTGGTAAAGTATATTCATTTTGAAGCTATTAAAAATGCTTTAGCCTTTGACAATCTGTCAGCTGGCTAAAAGGACTCAGATCAACCCATCTGTAGTATTCAAACCCTGCTAAATTATGTAAATATGTTAACCAAGGCATATCCCACATAGAAGAAAATTTTGAGCAACCAGGCAGTTCTTGTATATTTTTAAGACACTTCCATAACGTGTGCATCAAATATAAAATGTGGTTCATATCCCATTCTATTATATGTTGCATTTGTGCAGCCAAATAATAAATTCTTGGGTTTGGAACCACCAACCCTCCAGCATCTTTCAATTCCTGTAGATGCTCCAGCTTTATGCTTGTCTATTATCCTAAATATGAGATCTAAACAGGAAATTGACTGTATTAAAAAAACACTGTGGAAGTCATATAAGTGCATTGTATAAAAATACAGCAATCAAGTCATCCATATCATTGTAAGCTCCATTACTGATAGGTAGAATTTTTAACATGCCTCCAGTTTCATCCTGGAGTTGGCTAAGGCTGGTTTCACATTTGCGTTTGTGTCTGCATGCGGAGGGCATGCAGATGCAAACGCATTGCAAACGCAGCCATACTCATGTGAATGCAGCGGAGAATCTCCACGTGTTCACATCAGTATGTAGGCCGGCTAGCCAATCAGCTGTCTCAGTGGCGGCTGACAGGTGGTGATCAGGGGCGGAGATCTCCTCCTCCCGGCCGTCGCTGATCTCCCGCAAGTGTTGGTGGGGAGAAGCAGCTGATCTGACAGCTGTTAAAATCTTCTGCGCCGACATCTCCTCTTTGGTGTTTTACACAGCTGTCAAATCAGCTGTTTCTCCACGCCAACACCGAGGGGAGATTAGCAGTGGCCAGAAGAGGAGATCAGCAGGTGCTATCTCCCGGTGGCCACCGCTGATCTCCTGGGAGATCAGCGGTGGCCACCAGGAGAGATTTCAATGTGATCCGTAGCATTCTCAAGCACTGCCATGTGGAGTACACTGCGGATCCATTGACTCCCATGCATTGTTTGTACGCTTGCGGGAGCTTGCAGATAAAACAAGCTCCCTCAAACACACAAAAAATGCAACAGCATGCAACAAGCAGCCAAAAGCAGGTAGTATGTGTTCCCATGTTAAACATAGGAATGCAGTGCGCATGCATTTGGCTGCATTCGGTATGCTGCGTTTACATACGCAAGTGTGTAACCACCCTTAAAGAGTGATTACATTTCAACTAACATGTTGCTCAAACTCCTATGTAAGCCAAATATTTAAAAGATGCAACATATTTAATTGCAGATTATAGATGGCACTAACAGATGTTTCAATTAGGAGCATCCACCAACATAATCCCTGATTTAGACCAATTAATTGTAAGCCCTGAGTATTGAACACATTGCTCTATAACTGACATTGTTGTACCTAAAGAGGCATTAAAATGTTCCAAAAATAATATATTATCCACATATTAGGCTATCTTTTCCTTGTTTGTGCCATGTCAAAACCTCACTATTGATGATGATGCTTTGATCCTTGCCTCCAATCGTTCTATCTTAAGTTCAAATAAAAGCGGAGACAAAGAACACCCATCTCATGCCTCTTCCTAATTGAAACATTTCTGACAGATAGCTATTAGCACTAATTCTGGCTTGGGGTCTATCTTATATACTGTAGAAGCTGAATTCAGAAAATAAACCGCTCCTAAAAGCTAATTTTTCTCAAGACTGCCCATAGATAAGGTCACTCTACACTGTCATATGCTTTGGTTGCATCAAGAGAGCCCAGCAAGGAGAAACCAGCTAATCCCCTTTGCCGAATTACGCTCTACTTTCAAACTACAAGATCAAGAATTATCAACTTGGGAGAAAATCAACAATTATATTAACAAGAAAAAACCAAACTTCCTTTTTCCCCTACCCATTACACAGCTCTTCAAGTATCATCTCACCCCAGTATTCTGGTCTACAAAAAGTATATACAAAATCATTAACTCAGATACATTTATATCTAAAACTCCTAACCTGCTTGCTTGGGAAAAAGAAGTAAGTATTCTAATTGACGTGGAATCAATAAGTCTCTCACTCTTGAAACTCCAAAAAATGATACCATGTACCTCACTAATAGAAACCCACTACAAAACACTCACCAGATGGTATTATACACCCCAACGATTACATACAATCAAGGAAGATTACTCCCCATTATGCTGGCGCTGTCTTCTGGAAGTGGGAAATATCTCACACATTTTTTGGCACTGTAAAAAACTAGAAACTTTTTGGAATGAGATCCAACTTCTGATTACAGACCTGACAGGAACTAATTGTACACTCACCCCGGAATTGGTTCTGCTGCTCCTTGACAGTGAATCGATACCCTGGCAATCTAGACCTCTGACTATACATATCATTTTAATAGCAAAAACTTTAATTGCCGCCAAATGGAGAGACATTGAGGCTCCCACCTTCACGGCTCTCTTGGAAAGAACTGCTGAACACAACGCCCATGAACTATCCCATTCGCTGAGATCTAAAACATTAAATAAATACGGTACAAAAAAAAATGGGAACCTTGGAACAAACTTTTTCCTTCCAAACACAACCCTATTTCAAAGCATTCTAACACTAGTTCTAACTACTCTTCACCCAATTAAATAGACTCTACTTATCCCCACCCCTCCCCCCCTTTCCCTTCTCTTTCCTACCATGTTAACATGTAATTTTGTTTACAGATGTTCTGAGTTTGAATTTGAAAATTACTTTATTCCACTTAGAAATGATTTTTTTTTTTTTTTTTTCTCGTAATAATTCAAACAGATTAACTTTACAAATTCGATACTATTGTAATTTGTATTATTGGATATAGACTAACATTCAAATCTGATTCTCTAATGGTGTTAAAAAGAACAAAACTTCTTTGTAAATCTGTCAAATTGATTGTAATGTTATATGGTTGTAACACAATCCTTTATCTTGTAAAACCAATAAAAACTTTGAACAAGAGAGCCCAGCACATGATGGCATATATTACCTACTAGTATTTGCAAATTCAGATATTGCCTTCTAACTTGATAGTTGTGAACTTACTTGGCACAAAGCCAGTTTGATCTGGTTGTACTATAGTTTTACCAACCTTAAAGGGTACTGCTACACGTCACGCGTCGCAATATTGTTCCGATATCGCATGCAACTTCACGGGAGCGCGCACATTTTTGGCACTTGTCCAAGATCGCATAAGAGATGTTACATGTATCAATCGCACCTGCAACCTCCGACAATCCGGCGTCCCGGAAGTCGGCTGCCAAATTGCCCAGGTGTTGTTGCAGATCGCAGTTGCGGCGTCACACAGCACAACCACATAAGCAATGTGGGCTTACTTTTGTCCCAGCTTAGGACGTAGGCATATCTGAGTTAACTTAACCATGCCAAGATCACTCCGATTGGATGGTGAAAGAGCGTTACCATTGGTCAGCCATCTCAGACAACATGGTGGCGATATGGATGCAATTGCCCATTCTACCATCTCGAAACTAATGTCATATGTGATGTGTAGGAGCTCCAGCAACACACTGCGGCGTCACCAAACTGGCAGACAGGAACACCTAGACGTACTGCTCAATAGTAAAGGAGGTGTTTAAAAATGATTCGCTTTGTATACATGCATTTTCACCAAATTCACAAGATGCAGAAGTCAATGAATGTAGTGGTGTACGCACACATAATCAAAGATGGCTCCTTTACCAACACCATCCAATCAGCATACAATACTAGTACTTTTGGTCGATGTTGCATTCAATGTTGCGATGGGTAACGGTACCCAAAGAGTCGAGTCTAGTAGGAAAAGTTTATGTGAGAATTCTAACATCCATGGGCAACTGGGAGATAGGCTTGTAAGATTTTGGAACCATGAGATTTTTCTCACCATGGAAAACACTACAATCACTGCTTCCTTCATGGATGATGGCAGACCCTGACCCTGTATTGAGTTTTGAAACACCTACAGCAAATGTGGTTATATTACTTTGTCTGTGAACTGATACATTTCCAATAGGATATCATGCAGGCCTGTGGATTTGCTATTAGTTACTGCTGAGCTCACCTCCTTTAATTCCTCAAGCTGTTACAGGGCATCTAGAGTAGATGGTGTTCGAATTCGATTCAATTCGTCGAATTTGCTGTGTGTTCATCGAATGTTCATAGAACACCGTCGAACACCATTGAAAATCAATGTAAAATGTGTTATAACGTTAGTGCTGGGCTGGGGAAGCAACTACAGGGAGGGGAGAGCGCAGCATCGGGATCGGGGAGTGAAAGACACAGGCGGCGAAGCCGGTGGTGAGAAAAGGACTTCACTGCCGGCTTTCCTGCTCTGTGGTGCGCTCCCCGCTCTCTGATGCCCCCTCCCCGCTCCCTGGATCTGCTCCCCCCGCCCGGTCCTAACTTAGGATCAGGTGGGGAAGCGGCGGGGGGAGCGATAAGAGGGCATCAGGGAGCGGGGAGCGCAGCACAGAGCAGGAAAGCCGGCGGTGAAGTCTCACCTCTGGCTTTCCTGCCGGTTATTTCAAATGATCAGCTGATCCTGTCAGGGAAAGGTTCATGTGAGTTCATGCAGCATGAACTCACATGAACTTTCCACGGCTGCACAGTTCAGCTACATCTCTGGTAGAGGTTCTCTACCAGAGATGTAGCTTAGCTAAAGAAGAAAATCTGATTGAACTACGTCGGATGGAAGAGGAATTTTTTAATAAAAATGGAGTCTCTAAGTGTATTTTTTGTTTTATTTCCAATAAAATATTTTTTTCTCTGTGTTGTTTTTTTTTTAAATTCACTAGAAATTCATGGTGGTCATGTCTAATATTGGCGTGACCCTATGAATTTTGGGCTGATAACACAAAGCTGGCCCTAACCCCTTTATTCCCAGTGAGCCATGGCACCAGAGCCCTGGATGAGCTGGGTTCAGTGCCAGAAGATGGCGCTTCTCTGAACATGTCATTTTCTGGGGTGACTGCGGGCTGCAAGTCGCAGCGGGGGGTGCCCAGAAAGCTTGGGCCTCCCTGCGCTTCGGATTCCAGCCCCCAGCTGCCTAGTTGTACCTGGCTGGACATGGAAATAGCGTGGAGCCCTACGTATTTTTTTTTTTTATTATTTCACGAAATTCATGAAATAATAAAAAAAAGGGGTTCCTTCTATTTCTGTTTCCAGGCACAAATAGGCACCTGGGGGTTGGAGGCAGCCCGTTCCTGCCTGCATTACCTGGCTGGACACAAAAATATGGCAAAGCCCACATCAAATTTCTTTGGAAAAATTCATAAAAAAATACATTTACTGACTGCATCTTATTAATTCCTCGAGGCCGGAGTGCAGCGGCATTGTAAGGGGCGTTAACTCAGGTCAACCGAGGACAGCTCAGGTGGCATGACCTGAGCTATCCTCAGGTAACCTAAGTTAACCCCCCTTACAATTCCTTATATAAATTCCTTTTTTAATGATAACATATGCATCTGATCTTATATGCTTTTCAGGATGAATAAAAAAAAATCCCACAGAAATACTTGAAAATCTTCTAGAATAAAAGAGAAAACATTTTTAGCTGTAATTGGTGGGTGGGAGTGGCAAATTCTTATTAATAGGGATAAATTAGAATGGGGTCTCATAAAAGAGCCTGCTGATGTAATGTGTAAGTGTCCCATTACTTTTTCTACATAGCATATGTTTACTTTAAACTAGATATTTTGTAGTATTGGTCAAGATCCAAAACAATTTAGGATTATTATTATTATTTTTATTATTATTATTATTATTAAGATAACAATTTGAAAGCTCTTTAAGGTCAATGTAAAAGAATAATAAAAAGTAAAGAATTTCAGTTGCAATTATTGCTTCTAAATATAGTTAGGCAAAATATTTAAAGTAATTGTATGAGATAGGTTGAACAAAGCAGCTTACTTTGTAAAACAGTGTATAAAGTATATCATAAAATTTCATTAAAATACCACCACTAGGGATGAGCGAGTCTACTCGCTAGGACTCGTTACTCGGCGATTCTTAAGGGACTCGCTGGACTCGGGAATCGGCGAGTCTTTTAGCGAATACTCGCTCAGTAACGAGTCCAATGCAAGTGAATGGCAATCTTAGTTTTGTCATAGTTTACTTTCTCTCACTCGCTAGACTCGCTAGACTCGCTCTATCACATCGCTATATAGCTTGAATCTCCCCAAACAGCAGCGAGTCTGAGCGAGTCTACGAGTCCGAATCCTAGCGAGTCTGCGATTCCGAGTCCTGTATTCTCTATTCGGGACTCGCGAATCCAGAATCTTTTATGTTACTAGTCAGCATTGCGTGTTAGGTCAGAAAACTTGTGAAGATAGCCAATCATAGTCAGTAATGGCATAGCAGCTTTGGTTGTGTCAGGACTATGATTGGCTGCTGTCCATCGTGATGCCTATGTCATCTATGACAAGGCAAGGCAGTATATAAGGCTTGCCCCCGCCATTTTGGGCACATTGCTGAGAAGAGCTGACCTAGTGCAGGGAGACTTGGAGCAGATCTAGGGACAGTTAGGCAGTGTAGGAGTCACATATAACCCAAAAGTTCTTTTCAGAACTAACAGGACGCAGTGTAGGAGTCAAGATTCCTCACACATAACCCAAAAGTTCTTTTCAGAACTACCAGGACGGAGGATTGCTGTACAGGACTGTAAGGAAGGGAGATAGGAGCAGCCTTACAGTGAATCCAGCACCATCCTCATAGCTTAGTTCACCCAGCTTTCCGCAGAGCTGTAATCCTAAGCTTTTTCTTATTTTTGGCACTAGTCTACCAAATAATTTTGGTGCCATTTTTCCACAAAAAATTTCCTGTGCCAGTGCGTAGCTGTACGGTGTCCTGCCTGCAGCTCGCACGGTACTTGTAAACTTGCACGCAGCCAGCACCGCAGCCTAAGTGTGCCTGTTTCTGCGTACTAAACAATTTTTTCCTGTGCCAGTGCGTAGCTGTACGGTGTCCTGCCTGCAGCTCGCACGGTACTTGTAAACTTGCACGCAGCCAGCACCGCAGCCTAAGTGTGCCTGGTTCTGCGTACTAAACAATTTTTTCCTGTGCCAGTGCGTAGCTGTACGGTGTCCTGCCTGCAGCTCGCACGGTACTTGTAAACTTGCACGCAGCCAGCACCGCAGCCTAAGTGTGCCTGGTTCTGCGTACTAAACAATTTTTTCCTGTGCCAGTGCGTAGCTGTACGGTGTCCTGCCTGCAGCTCGCACGGTACTTGTAAACTTGCACGCAGCCAGCACCGCAGCCTAAGTGTGCCTGTTTCTGCGTACTAAACAATTTTTTCCTGTGCCAGTGCGTAGCTGTACGGTGTCCTGCCTGCAGCTCGCACGGTACTTGTAAACTTGCACGCAGCCAGCACCGCAGCCTAAGTGTGCCTGGTTCTGCGTACTAAACAATTTTTTCCTGTGCCAGTGCGTAGCTGTACGGTGTCCTGCCTGCAGCTCGCACGGTACTTGTAAACTTGCACGCAGCCAGCACCGCAGCCTAAGTGTGCCTGGTTCTGCGTACTAAACAATTTTTTCCTGTGCCAGTGCGTAGCTGTACGGTGTCCTGCCTGCAGCTCGCACGGTACTTGTAAACTTGCACGCAGCCAGCACCGCAGCCTAAGTGTGCCTGGTTCTGCGTACTAAACAATTTTTTCCTGTGCCAGTGCGTAGCTGTACGGTGTCCTGCCTGCAGCTCGCACGGTACTTGTAAACTTGCACGCAGCCAGCACCGCAGCCTAAGTGTGCCTGGTTCTGCGTACTAAACAATTTTTTCCTGTGCCAGTGCGTAGCTGTACGGTGTCCTGCCTGCAGCTCGCACGGTACTTGTAAACTTGCACGCAGCCAGCACCGCAGCCTAAGTGTGCCTGGTTCTGCGTACTAAACAATTTTTTCCTGTGCCAGTGCGTAGCTGTACGGTGTCCTGCCTGCAGCTCGCACGGTACTTGTAAACTTGCACGCAGCCAGCACCGCAGCCTAAGTGTGCCTGTTTCTGCGTACTAAACAATTTTTTCCTGTGCCAGTGCGTAGCTGTACGGTGTCCTGCCTGCAGCTCGCACGGTACTTGTAAACTTGCACGCAGCCAGCACCGCAGCCTAAGTGTGCCTGGTTCTGCGTACTAAACAATTTTTTCCTGTGCCAGTGCGTAGCTGTACGGTGTCCTGCCTGCAGCTCGCACGGTACTTGTAAACTTGCACGCAGCCAGCACCGCAGCCTAAGTGTGCCTGGTTCTGCGTACTAAACAATTTTTTCCTGTGCCAGTGCGTAGCTGTACGGTGTCCTGCCTGCAGCTCGCACGGTACTTGTAAACTTGCACGCAGCCAGCACCGCAGCCTAAGTGTGCCTGGTTCTGCGTACTAAACAATTTTTTCCTGTGCCAGTGCGTAGCTGTACGGTGTCCTGCCTGCAGCTCGCACGGTACTTGTAAACTTGCACGCAGCCAGCACCGCAGCCTAAGTGTGCCTGGTTCTGCGTACTAAACAATTTTTTCCTGTGCCAGTGCGTAGCTGTACGGTGTCCTGCCTGCAGCTCGCACGGTACTTGTAAACTTGCACGCAGCCAGCACCGCAGCCTAAGTGTGCCTGGTTCTGCGTACTAAACAATTTTTTCCTGTGCCAGTGCGTAGCTGTACGGTGTCCTGCCTGCAGCTCGCACGGTACCTTCCATCTCTCTAAAAATATCTTAGCCTCTAGTGTGTACCTTTCACGAAATAGTACCTGCTACTTGTTTTACAAGCCCCCAGAAAGCCACCAGAAATTACAAAATGTCACACAAAAAACCAAATCCCAAAAAAAGTCTTGCTAAGGGACAGGGACGAGGTACAGGCATTGGTAGTCGTGGCCAACTATCCACCAGTTCGGGCAGACAGACGAGGATTGATCGATCGTTCCTCCTGTCTAACTTTCCCCGTCAGGAAAGTAAACGAGTATTGAGGCCGGAAGACGAACAGCATCTAACGTCTTGGCTGGCAGACAAGACCTCAACAACAGGTTCTTGCAGCACTCAAGGTTCCTTGAGCACTGTATCTACTGTTGGTACATACCATGCTGGGTCATCTAATCCACAACCTCTTCACAGTTCCTCAGACCAACAGCAGCCCCATGAAAATGTTGACACAGACATGGGTCACTCAGATGACTTATTTGGTACATATAATCCTTTACATGAATCCGGTTTGCCAGACTCCGTAGTAGATGAGATACTTGATGAAGAATTGTCCACTCATGGACAAGTTTTAGAGACACCCCGGCCACATGAACGTGTCTTTCAGCAAAGTCTTAGACCGTCTCAGGAGTTGGAGGATGATGATGATGAGACAGTGACACACTTGTCATCTGGGGAGCAAAATCTATCTTGTTATCGGGAAGATTTAGAAGAGGAAGGGGTTGATGATGAGACAACTGATCCCACGTGGAATGTTGCGATGCAGAGCCAGCAGAGCAGCACGGAGGAAGAAAGTGTGTATGTCCCACCAACAAAGGCAGCAAGGCCGACTCCTCCCACCAGAACTGAAAGAGTCACCACTGTTGCCCAAAATGTGTCCACTGTGGCTCAAAATTTGTCAACTGTTGGACAAAATGTCTCAAATGTGGGCCTCAGTAATCCCTCAGGGAGTACAGTCAAGCCTAGAGGTCGGTCAGCCACTGTGTGGAAATTTTTTAAAGATGGGCCTTCTCAAGAAAATGTGGTCATCTGTACCATCTGCCATGCAAGGCTCAGCAGAGGCCACGGGAAAGGAAACCAGAGCACCAGCAGTATGCGGAAGCACATGGCTGGTCAGCACCCTATTCAGTGGTCAAAAGTGCAGCCTTCCACAACAGTGTCATCTGACCCAAAGACTGCGACGGTAACTCAGATACGTCCGTCACAATCAAGTGTTGCTGAAGCTGGTCCAGCTCATATGTACTCATCACAAGCAGCGGTTGCAGAGAGACTGAACACGAGTGCAGACAGTTGTCGGTCAGCAACATCGTTACAGTTATCAGTGACACAGCTGTACGAAAGGAAGCAGAAATACCACTCTTCCCACCCATTAGCCAAAAAAATAAATGCCCAGATAGCTAAGTTGTTAGCAGTCGAGATGTTGCCGTTTAGGCTTGTGGGTACAGACTCTTTCCGTGAGCTTTTGGCTGTGGCAGTACCACGCTACTCGGTTCCAAGCCGCCACTACTTTTCACGTTGTGCCGTCCCCGCGTTACATGAGCATGTCATTAACAACCTCAAGCGTGCCCTCACCAACGCTGTAACCGGGAAAGTACACCTTACTACGGACACGTGGACAAGCAGTTCAGGACAGGGCCGGTACATCTCGCTCACCGCGCATTGGATCAACGTTGTGGAGAGTGTGCCAAACGATGTTAGTGTTACATCAAACATCCTACCCACGCCACGGATAGCTGGCACAACCTCATTCAGGGTCTCTGCATCATCCTATATGTCCACTACCCCATCTTCCGCTTCCTCGACCAATCCTCAATTGCCCTCAACATCACGGCCAAGTTGGGAGGTTTGCTGCAGTGCTTCAGCAAGACGCCAACAGGCTCTGCTGAAGCTGATCTGTTTAGGTCACACACCGCACACTGCAGTAGAGCTGTTGAAAGGTCTGAAGGAACAGACAGATGAGTGGCTATCCCCACTCCAACTGCAGACCGGTCTCGTGGTGAGCGACAATGGTCGTAACCTAGTGGCTGCACTAAAGCTCGGAAACCTTGTGCACGTGCCTTGCATGGCTCACGTGCTGAATCTGGTAGTGCAGAAATTCCTGCGTACATACCCAGAGCTATGTGACCTACTGGAGAAGGTGCGTCGACTTTGTGCACATTTTCGTCATTCGTCAACAGCGGTTGGAAAACTTTCATTGCTTCAAAAGCAATTGAATTTGCCCAACCACAGACTCATTTGTGACATGCCGACACGATGGAACTCTACATTCCATATGTTATCGAGGATCAATGAGCAGCAGAGGGCAATATCCGAGTATCAGTTGCAACATGCCCGTCAGACCGGCAGTCAGCCACAACATATTAGTACAATGGAGTGGGTGTGGATCGCTGACACATCTGAGGTTCTTGATAATTTTGACTACTGCACAAAACTGGTGAGCGGTGATCAGTCCATCATCAGTGTCACTATACCCATGCTGTGTCTGCTGAAAGAGTCCCTCATTAATCAGAAAAATGAAGCATTGAGAGCCCAGCAGATGGCTATGGAGCCAGATTTAAACAGCGCAGTACCTAGCCAGCAAAGCCAGTATGACCAGGCAACAATGGCTCCTGAGGAGGAACAGGAGCAAGACGATGAAGAGGATTCATTTTTTGTTGGTGCCGATGTCAACCCAGATGGTACTCAGAACCCCAGCTTTGTGTCTGTCCACCATGGGTGGCCTGGAGAGGAGGAGGCGGAGACAGACTTTGCGGATACAATGGGTATTGAACATCGTTCTGAGGACACTGAAGACATGACTCTATGCAGCTTAGGACACATGGCTGACTTCATGTTGACTTGTCTGCTAGAAGACCCACGAGTGATTAACATATTGCACAACGACCTCTACTGGTTGGCCACCTTTCTGGACCCACGTTATAAAGATAAATTCACCTCACTGCTGTTTCAGTCACCACGTGGCTTGACAATTGACTATTTCAAGAGGGTTCTTGTGGATAATATGCTTCGAATATCACCGTCAGACAACACTCTGCCCATGGTTAGCAACTCTGTGCAACAGCAGCCTTTGGTCGGGGCACAATCATCCACGCTGTCCAGAAGAGATGCTGGAAAGATGTCCGCAAAGTGGGCTATGTTCAATAAGCCATCGAACCTGCAGCGCCATGTTGCTCCAGTAACCATCTCTCGGAGACAGAAACTTACCAACATGGTACAAGAATACTTAAGTGACAGTACCTGCTTCCTGACTGATGCCGCAGTCCCGTTTAATTACTGGGTCTCCAAGCTCCACACTTGGACAGAGCTCTCGTTGTATGCCTTGGAGGTGCTGGCATGCCCTGCAGCTAGTGTGACATCAGAGCGGGTTTTCAGTGCCGCTGGGGGTATCATAACTGATACCAGGACACGTCTTACTCCCGAGAATGCAGACAGGCTTACTCTAATTAAGTTTAATAGGAACTGGATTTCACAAGACTTCTTGAGCCCTGAAGACGACAGTACTCAGAGCTGAAGTGCCACGTTCAACATCAATATGATATAATTAATCATTGTATTATATTGTGTCTTTTTGGTACAAGCAGTATGTACAAGACAAGTAACGATTAGTGTAACCATGTTCCTGCAACCTGTTAATGAGGCTGCTTCATCTTAAACCAACACTATACCTTAACTTCGGTTTCATTAACCATCACAACACCTTTTGACCAAGAATCAAACTTTATTTTCTGTTACCAAACATTTAAAAGCCCCTTGGGCTAATTTTTGGAGCCACCCAGGCTAACAAGTTTATCATGGCCCTTAGGCCTGCATTTATACCCAAAATGCAAAACAGCCCCTTGGGCTAATTTTTGGAGCCACCCAGGCTAACAAGCTTATCATGGCCCTTAGGCCTGCATTTACACTCAAAATGCCAAACAGCCCCTTGGGCTAATTTTTGGAGCCACCCAGGCTAACAAGTTTATCATGGCCCTTAGGCCTGCATTTACACTCAAAATGCAAAACAGCCCCTTGGGCTAATTTATGGAGCCACCCAGGCTAACAAGCTTATCATGGCCCTTAGGCCTGCATTTATACTCAAAATGCAAAACAGCCCCTTGGGCTAATTTTTGGAGCCACCCAGGCTAACAAGTTTATCATGGCCCTTAGGCCTGCATTTACACTCAAAATGCCAAACAGCCCTTGGGCTAATTTTTGGAGCCACCCAGGCTAACAAGTTTATCATGGCCCTTAGGCCTGCATTTATACCCAAAATGCAAAACAGCCCCTTGGGCTAATTTTTGGAGCCACCCAGGCTAACAAGCTTATCATGGCCCTTAGGCCTGCATTTACACTCAAAATGCCAAACAGCCCCTTGGGCTAATTTTTGGAGCCACCCAGGCTAACAAGTTTATCATGGCCCTTAGGCCTGCATTTACACTCAAAATGCAAAACAGCCCCTTGGGCTAATTTATGGAGCCACCCAGGCTAACAAGCTTATCATGGCCCTTAGGCCTGCATTTATACTCAAAATGCAAAACAGCCCCTTGGGCTAATTTTTGGAGCCACCCAGGCTAACACGTTTATCATGGCCCTTAGGCCTGCATTTACACTCAAAATGCAAAACAGCCCCTTGGGCTAATTTATGGAGCCACCCAGGCTAACAAGCTTATCATGGCCCTTAGGCCTGCATTTATACTCAAAATGCAAAACAGCCCCTTGGGCTAATTTTTGGAGCCACCCAGGCTAACAAGTTTATCATGGCCCTTAGGCCTGCATTTACACTCAAAATGCCAAACAGCCCCTTGGGCTAATTTTTGGAGCCACCCAGGCTAACAAGTTTATCATGGCCCTTAGGCCTGCATTTACACTCAAAATGCCAAACAGCCCCTTGGGCTAATTTTTCGAGCCACCCAGGCTAACAAGTTTATCATGGCCCTTAGGCCTGCATTTATACTCAAAATGCAAAACAGCCCCTTGGGCTAATTTTTGGAGCCACCCAGGCTAACAAGTTTATCATGGCCCTTAGGCCTGCATTTACACTCAAAATGCCAAACAGCCCCTTGGGCTAATTTTTGGAGCCACCCAGGCTAACAAGTTTATCATGGCCCTTAGGCCTGCATTTACACTCAAAATGCCAAACAGCCCCTTGGGCTTATTTATGGAGCCACCCAGGCTAAGAAGGTTATCATGGCCGGTAGGCATGCATTTATACCCAATTTTCCAAAGAGCCCCTTGGGTAAATTTTTTGAGGCAACAAGCCTATACCTGCATCGAATATGTTGCTTCTCCGATGCTCTCAAGACAAGCAAGACTATAGTATGGGCCACGCTCCCTCTTCTATATCTAAAAAGAGTTGATCAAGCCCATTGGGCTAATTTTTTGAGGCACCCAGCCTAAGAAGCTTATCATGGCCATTTGGCCTGCATTTATACTCAAAATGCCAAACAGCCCCTTGGGCAAAATTTTGGAGCCACCCAGGCTAACAAGCTTATCATGGCCGGTAGGCCTGCATTTATACCCAATTTTCCAAACAACCCCTTGGGCTAATTGTTTGAGGCAACAAGCCTATGCCTGCATCGAAGACGTTGCTTGTACTATGATCCTGCTGTAGCCTGGCGAAGGGTCCCACTGTACGCTACGGAGATAACGCATAGACGTTGTGTGTTGCAAGTAGACGTCCCAGCCTCTCGCATCTGTGTTCCTAGTGTTGTTGACATACTGAGTCATTAAGTAACCCCCCCCAAACACAGGCACTATTTCTTTGTTAGCAACATTGGTATGTGCAGTAATGATTTTACACGTACTAACCAAGGTGCCCTCATGCGCCATGCAGGCCGTAAAGTACTTGCTAATGATGATGACTTTAAGGCCACCCACAAAACAACCTACACATCCATTCCCTGAAAAAAGACAGACACAAAGCATTTGTTTTGAAAACCTGTATTATTATGCCTTAATGGCAAAGATGTCATATTTTTTTTTTTTTTTTTGCTTTCGAAAAGCAAGGAAAAAAATGAGAAATAAACATATAAACAATAAACATGTCAAAAGTGCAAACATGCACTATTTACATTAAAAAAAAAACCTACATCTGGTGGTAGGTGGGAACATTGTGTGGGGTAGCCTCTACCCCGCCACCATCACCCTGGTCATGGAGGATGTCCAGGGCCCCATGGATAGCCTCCCCCACTGCTTCTAACCCTGTAGGTTGGGTCACCTGGGCCGGTCTCTCAAAATGGCGTTGGGTTGGAAGGTCCATGTTGGTTGGCCAGAAAGGTTGGTACGGCCTCTGGGTCGCCACATAGCTGTCCCGCCGTGGTGTGTGCCTGTCCAGAATGTTTGCACCAGATTGCTGCCACCCCTCCAAATATGAAAAGACCTGGGCAGGGTGGTTTGGAGGGCGACATGCATCGATGACAATATGTATTGCTGACCATGCCCGCAGTCGTCTCTCGAATGGGATGTCATCCAAGAACGGTAGGAGACTGCGGGCAAAGTCAGCATTACTTTGTGCTCGATTTTCTGGCCCTGCAACAACCTCCTCTGGCGGGCGGACATGCCCCAAAGCTGGGGTTGGTGCTGGTGGCGGCGGTGGGTGGTGTTGGTGCTGGTGGCGGCGGTGGTGGTGTTGGTTCTGGTGGCGGCGGTGGTGGTGTTGCTGCTGCTGGTGGCGGCGGTGGTGGTGGTGCTGGTGCTGCTGGTGGCGGTGCTGTGCGGCGGGTGGTGTTGCTGCTGCTGGTGGCGGCGGTGGTGGTGGTGCTGGTGCTGGTGGCGGCGGTGGTGGTGGTGTTTGGTGGTGCTGGTGGCGGCGGCGGTGGTGGTGGCGCCGGCCGTGGTGGTGGTGGTGGGTGTTCTCCACGCCGCCTTCTGTTTGGCGGTGGAGGGTTCACAGCACGCCGCCCTCTGTAGTAAGCTTCTCTGTGGGTAAAGTAAAAAAAAATTTGGTGAATGCATTGCATTTGGAAACAAAAACATAGGTCAAACATTAAGTTGCACGCTTTTTAGACTCTGTGTATCTGTGTATTATTAATCAGATATTTGTTATTATTATGAAAGAATAACCAACTGTACATAACATAAAGGAATACGTGACTTTCTTTGCTAATTCCATACTAATACATAATTTTTCACCCCCTGATTAACACCCACCCCCCCCCCATCCCATCTAATCTAGACGATCAATAACACCAATGGTTCACATGAAAAAAAAAAAGGCCCCCTGAATTCACTTTTTACTTGACATACTTAATTCACAAAACTTTTAGCTTATATCATCTATATAAAGCAGGGAAGGGGTTGAAAGGTATACAATATATATATATATAATCTATTTATATAATCGGGAGTTTGAAATTCCGGCACTGTAGCCTAATCCCAAACTCCTTAGCGTCACTGCGAGCGGAGACGCGTATGCGCCTTCGCGAGCCGCAGACGCTTAACTCACACAGCCGCTATAGCGTTTTCTCTAGCGGCCTCGCGCCCTCCGCTCACAGCAAGACCTGCGCCCCTCACAGCGCCCAATCCGCCCCGGCATGCTGGCATTTGTACTTCCCCCGTCTGTGCACCCACAGGTCTTAGCAGATCACTGATGCTGACAGCGGGGGGGGACAACACAGACAATCAAATCAGGAGGAGGTCAGTGTCAGGAGGAGATGACAGACGCCCGCCGGGGCCTGTGACACTGCAGAGGTCACAGCGGGGCTGTGTGTGCGGACAACGGGGAGGCCGGGGGCTACGGACGTACCGGACACGTCCTCTGCTCCTGGAGATGTGCCGCGGTTCCGCGCTCGCAGTGTATCTGACGCTGGAGCCGCGCTCACCACGCCCACACCACGCCCTCTGCCAAACAACCCACACCTCTCACTAACCTCCTGCAGCTAACCACACCCCATGTTTACCTTTGCCATGATGTCATTTAGCTGCGGCCGCTATCTTTAATAAGGTCAGAAATGATGGCAGTAATCGGATCTCTGCTCCCTCTAGCACGCCCCAACACTGTAGCACCATCTATTAACCCTATTCTCATCACCTATATACTCTGCTACCCACTGAGCCGCCTGTATACTCTGCTACCCACAGACCCGCCTGTATACTCTGCTACCCACAGACCCACCTGTATACTCTGCTACCCACAGACCCGCCTGTATACTCTGCTACCCACAGACCCGCCTGTATACTCTGCTACCCACAGAGCCGTCTTTATACTCTGCTACCTCAGACCCGCCTGTATACTCTGCTACCCACAGAGCCACGTGTATACTCTGCTACCCACAGACCCGCCTGTATACTCTGCTACCCACAGACCCGCCTGTATACTCTGCTACCCACAGAGCCGTCTTTATACTCTGCTACCCACAGACCCGCCTGTATACTCTGCTACCCACAGACCCGCCTGTATACTCTGCTACCCACAGACCCACCTGTATACTCTGCTACCCACAGACCCGCCTGTATACTCTGCTACCTCAGACCCGCCTGTATACTCTGCTACCCACAGACCCGCCTGTATACTCTGCTACCCACAGACCCGCCTGTATACTCTGCTACCCACAGACCCGCCTGTATACTCTGCTACCCACAGACCCACCTGTATACTCTGCTACCCACAGACCCGCCTGTATACTCTGCTACCTCAGACCCGCCTGTATACTCTGCTACCCACAGACCCGCCTGTATACTCTGCTACCCACAGACCCGCCTGTATACTCTGCTACCCACAGACCCGCCTGTATACTCTGCTACCCACAGACCCGCCTGTATACTCTGCTACCCACAGAGCCGTCTTTATACTCTGCTACCTCAGACCCGCCTGTATACTCTGCTACCCACAGACCCGCCTGTATACTCTGCTACCTCAGACCCGCCTGTATACTCTGCTACCCACAGACCCGCCTGTATACTCTGCTACCCACAGACCCGCCTGTATACTCTGCTACCCACAGAGCCGTCTTTATACTCTGCTACCTCAGACCCGCCTGTATACTCTGCTACCCACAGACCCGCCTGTATACTCTGCTACCTCAGACCCGCCTGTATACTCTGCTACCCACAGAGCCAAAATGGAAACTAATGTATATATTTATAAATAATACTAAATGTACACAACAGTGCTGCAGATACATACCTTGGCATAGCGGCCACCGGGTGAAGGAAGGACAGCCGGTCATAAAAGTGGTAGTGGTTGAGCAATGGAGCGGCTCCCGGTTGTCTCTCTGAGTACTGCCGGTACTGCTTCTTATGCTGGTCCCGGCAGCTCCTCCACCGTTTTTTAAGATGGTCAACTGTGAAATGATTTGAAACCGGCTTTAGAGATGTGTAATATTTGAAAAAACAAAAGTATGTGTACAAATCAACAATAACATTTTATTCATTTTGTGTGTGTAATGTGTATACAAGGCACAGTGACACGACAGTGTGGAACATCATCAACAGCATTACGGACATTGAGCTCACGTGGCCACAATCACAAATGAGGCAGGACACATGTCAACGCATAGAGAATGTAATAGTGCGGGCACCAGACTCTGGTCATTAGTGGTATTTATATACACCCAACCCCTTGGCCGAAAGAGCCAGGAGGATAAGACATTAAACTCATTGTACTGTTGTGACCCCATCCAAATATAGGCAACTATGCGGTGGAGCATGATAACACATTCAGGGTCCTGTATACCCTGCTATGGGGGCCCTGTATTCCCACTGCTGGGGCCCTGTAAACCCACTGGGCCACTGTCTACCCACTGCTGGGGGCCCTGTATACCCACTGCTGGGGGGGCCTGTACACACACTGAGGGCCCTGTATACAGGGACTGACTGGCACCCTACAGTTTGGGTCGCAACCCTCCCTCACTGGCCCGACACAGGTGAGGACGGGGGGTGGGGGGGGGGTGATGACTGGCGGCCGCCTCACAGTCACCGCAGCTCCCGCATTATCCTATGGCTCGCTCCCAGCCGCAGCCTCGCGCTCCTCACAGCCGCTCGCTAACAGTCGCAGCCGCACGCCACTCACAGACGCTCACTCCCGGACGCAGCCGCGTGGTGATGACGTCATCGCGCGGCCAGGAGCTTCCGTTTCCGCCTGCTGCTTCAGGGACATGCGGATTATTCATGCTCCTGCAGCCGCATGACCCGTGGCACCTGGGCCAGTCCGCCCCTGCCTGTATACGACAATATGGGGGCATGTATACCCAGCTGGGGGCCTGTATACTCTGCAGGGGGAGGTGTATACTCTGCTGGGGGGCTGTCTACCAGTGATAGCCGCTGTATACCAGGATGGCGGTGAATATGTTTTCATAGTTTTTCGGGGCAAAAATAGGGGGGTCGGCTTATACACGGGTCGGCTTATACACGAGTATATATACAGTAAATGCAATATATAACGTGTGAACTCATTTAACTTACTTAGATTGCTCTGTTCCTCATGGTCACTCCGATGGAACGCAGGGAACATCTCTTGGGCGATCTCTCTCCAGGCTGTATTAATAAGGGTCGTATCCCCATACTCAGGATCTGTAGGGAGCCATAGAAATGGACGAGCCTCCACAAGTGCAATAAGACGCAGCGTGTTCACCGTGCCACGTCCTGCTGCCATGATTGCACTGATGAACGGATCGCTCTGTGTGTGCCCCTGTCAGCGCGACTCGCTTCCTGTTTCCTTAAACCATAGTGTGTGCTGGAGAATCCCTTCCCTCGCAGCATCGGCTACAAGCCTCAAAATAAGAGAAAAACCAGCGAGTTTGGACTCGCACACTTTCAGAGACACATCAGCGAGTTGTAAATGTCATTATTCGCTATTACTCGGGTCCCTATTCATTAACATTGGACTCGCTGGACTCGCAACGAGTCCCGAGTCCTTGACTCGGACTCGTTGGGGTCTTGCGATTCCGAGTCTTTTCGGACTCGCTCATCCCTAACCACCACATCACCATGTGATAAAGTGCATGTGCTCAAAGAAATCTAATATATAAAGCTGAATATATATATATGTGTATGTGTGTGGCATAGCCCCACCCCTCATAGCCACACCCACTCAGCCCCACTTCCTCCAAATAGCCCCACGTCCTCCACAAAGCCCCGCCCCCAGGACTATGTGGATGTGTGGAGCTATGAAGGGATGGGGCTTGATGTGAGGGTGGAACTAAGAAGGGGCAGGGCTATCAAATGAAGTGGGGTTATATGTAGGATGGAGCTATGTGGGGGCAGGACTATGATACATAGACACACACACATACATAAATTAATTATCATATATGGGCGATATTACCATTTATGAGCATGACACCTACATATGGGTATTACGCGTGGGCCTCACCAGGCTCTACATACAGCTAATAATATATAAAGTATATATATAAAATACAGAAACCAGGTAAATCACAAATCTAGATTTCTCTATTTCGGACACCTACCAAACAGACCCTTCCTACCAGCAGAGACTTAAACACCCTGTTTTTGGTGCCCATTCCTCGTCGGATCCCCCTCTCTCTTAATAGTGCTTGGGAGATAAAGATATACAAAAATTAGACCTAATATTTACTTGAAGGTGTATCTGTCCCTATAACTAAGGTAAGTAAAAAACATCTGAAACCAGAAAACTCAGCCCAAAAATTGGAAAACAGACAAACCAAAAAAAGATATGAGCAACTTTTAATTTTCAGTTTTTTGGGCCGTTTTATTTCTCTTAATGGAATGTTGTTTCAATTAAAACGGCTTGTTTTCATACTTTCTGTTCTTTATACTTTGTTAAAACTTTTTTGATAACATTCTGCATGGTTTGCATGCATATTTAATGTGTTTCTGCTGTGGAAATGCATTAAAAACCCATATGCATTCTTTTTCTGTGGATTTTCATAATTTCTTTCAAGTTTATGGGGAAATTATGAAAATAAAATACCGTACATATTTGCGGCATGATAAATTGACATGTTGCAGATTTCAAGAAAGTACAATGAGTGAGTTTATGCTGTGAAAAAAAGCACATTAGACATGAGATTTCTATAAATCCCATCATTTTGCTGGAACGGTAAACACACCAAATATTCATTGCATAAATTTGGGCAAAATGACAATGTCATTGATTGTCATCAATTTTAAAACGATTAATCAGCAGAGATCATAACTAGATCCAGCCTTCAAGGCATGGTGTGAGCTCAGCTATTGACTTCAATCCCTACATGGCATCAGACAGCTAACGTACATGAACGTCACACGTCAGGAAGGGTTTAATGTTAACCTGCTTTATGACTGTGCATTCAGAGCTATTCAAGTTGATTTTTATTTTTTTTTCAAAATTTTACATAAAAATATATAATTTTGTATAATTATTAAATTATTTAGATATCAATGTATGCTTTTAATGATCCAACTAATGTTGTTCAATTCTATGTTTGCTTAAATGGCTGGATTAATATATTAAATATTGTTTTTATAATATAATGCCATGTGATTAATTAGAGTTTGCATTTATTTAAAAATGCTTATAGTAGTAGTATTACCTCGAGCTGTTTGTGTGTGTACTGTCCTCAGCCTAATGTATATGTGCTATGGGTTTTTATTGCTTTCAAAGTAAATCAAGATTCTGGAGTCTCAGCACAATTACTGTATGCTATAGATCACACTCAATAAATGTTTCACATGTACATTGCTGCACTGTGCAATATGTTGATTCTGCATTTGCTAGTAAAGCAATTTATTATGTTTATGTCAGTACAAGCTTAAACAGTAAGAAATAACCTCAAGTATGTTTTACTAACATACAAATACGTCAAAATTAGCAGCTATTTTCTACCATCAATAAACTGTAGTAAAGTGATTGGAAGTTATACCTCACAATATTAGCTTAACAATCTAATATATAAAAGCACAAGCGATTTGTGACGTCAGTTCCGTCATTTTGCACACACTTCCGTAACTTTGTCCCAAGGTACACCCGCTCAGGGTGGACCAAGATGGCCGCCCTAAGCGGGGCGACCGCGGCGAGCCAGCCGGGAGACGACCGCCATGAGGCTGTCGTCCCCCGGGTGGCGAGCCGCTGCCCGGAGCTCAGCCGCGGCTACCTCCGGCACGGAGGTCCGTGGCGAGCCTGCCGGGAGACCACCGGCATTAGCCAGTCGTCTCCCGGCTGCCGACCCGCTGCCCAGAGCTCAGCAGCGCCCATCCCCAGCTACCTTGTGGCGGCGGAGCGAGCCGGGGATCTCCGTGCCGGGCACATCCGCGACTCAGCTCCGGGGAGCCGCGAGCCAGCCAGGATTTGCCCGGTACTGCTGACGCCATTCTGATGGTCGCTCGCTTGCGAGCGACCAATCAGATTCAAGCCGCAGCACGGTGCCATCTTTTAAAATGTAAGAAGTAAAAAAAAAAATTTGAAAGATGGCGCCGTGTTTGGGGCACGGCGCCATATTTGAATTCCAAAGTTTCCGCTGGTTTCAAATATGGCTCCGTGCCCCGCCCCACTCGTCTCATTGGTCACTCGCGCCTGGCGCCGACCAATGAAAAGAGCGCCGCCAAACACGGCGCCATCTTTCAAATCTTTCTTTTTTAACTTCTTAGAATTTAAAACATGGCGCCGTGCCGCCGCTTGAATCTGATTGGTCGCTCACAAGCAAGCGACCAATCACAATGGCGGTACCGGGCAAATCCCGCCTGGCTCGCGGCTCCCTGGAGCTGAGCCGCAGATATGCCAGGCACGGAGATCCCCGGCTCGCTCCGCCGGCGCGAGGTAGCCGGGAGCCGACCTCGGTTCCCGGCTAGTTCGCGCCCGCTCCGCCGACCGGAGGTCGCCTCGCGGATCTACGCGCTGGCCAAGCCGCCGCGAGGTAGCCAAGAGCCGAGTTAGGCTCCCGTCTACCTCGCACCGCCGGAGCTAGCCAAGGATCTCCGTGCCGGCTATATCCCCGGCTCAGCTCCGGGGAGCCACGAGCCAGTCGGGATTTGCCCGGTACCGCCGCCGCCATTCTGATTGGTCGCTAGCTTGCAAGCGACCAATCAGATTGAAGCCGCGGCACCACGCCATCTTTTAAAATCTAACAAGTTAAAAAAAAAAAAAGATGGCGCCGTGTTCCGCGGCGCTCTTTTCATTGGTCGGCGCCAGGCGCGAGCGACCAATGGGAAGAGTGGGGCGGGGCACGGCACCATATTTGAAATCCAAAGTTCCCGCTGAATTTCAATTATGGTGCCGTGCCCCGCCCCACTCTTCTCATTGGTCGCTCGCGCCTGGCGCCCACCAATGAAAAGAACACTGCGAAACACGGCGCCATCTTTCAAATTCTTTTTTTTTTTTAACTACTTACATTTGAAAACATGGAACCGTGCCGCGGCTTGAATCTGATTGGTCGCTCGCGAGCGAGCGAGCGACCAATCAGAATGCCAGCGGCTGTACCGGGCAAATCCAGCCAGGCTCGCGGCTCCCCGGAGCTGAGCCGTGGATATGCCCGGCACGGAGATCCCTGGCTCGCTCCGCCGTCGCGAGGTCGCCTGGAGCTGACCTCGGCTCCCGGCTACCTCGCGCCCGCTCCGTCCCCCGCTATTTTGATTGGTCGACACGTTCAGCGCGCCGACCAATCAGAATAGCGGCGCCCTGTATGACGCTATACTTATAATACACTGACTACAGTGTATTTCAAATATGGCGGCATTGAGCGCGCCGCTATTCTGATTGGTCGCCGCGTTCAGCGCGCTGACTGATCTGAATAGCGGCGCACGCTATGCCACCATATTTGAAATACACTGTAGTCAGTGTATTTGAAGTATGGCGACATACAGCGCGCCGCTATTCGGATTGGTCGGCGCATTGAACGCATCAACAAATCAGAATAGCGGCACACTCAATGCCGCCATATTTGAAATACACTGTAGTCAGTGTATTTGAAGTATGGCGCCATACAGCGCGCCGCTGTTCTGATTGGTCGGCGCGCTGAACGCCGCGACCAATCAGAATAGCGGCGCGCGCTATGCCGCTGTCACGTCCTACTGACGGACTCCACACGTGGACCCACTGGACCGCGTAAAGCGGATGCTGATACCAGGTGATAGAGAGGCGGACCAGTACAGTAAAGTCAACAGGTTTATTTGAACAACACACACACACACCCACGCCCCAGGGGAGGGCCACACGGCCACAGCACCAGAACACCACCGAAGGAGGCCCCGGAGCGCTTAACCCCTATACAGGGATTCCGCCGGTACCAACCTCGGAGGGACCGATGAAGCGGACACGGGTGTTGAACCGACCCAAGGCAACGTGGGAAACAATACAGCAACCGGGTATAGGATCGGAAACGGGGAACCGGGAACACGGGGAATCCGGAGCCAGGCTTGAGACAGCGATCCGCTTGGAAGAGATCCGGGAAACCGGCCAGGAACACGGTGGTCAGCAAGGAGCCGGCTGGGCAGGAATTTGTAGGAAGGAACACACAGGAATCAGGTAACAAGCCAAATAAGGAGCGACCTGACAAGACCAGAAATGGCAACTCCTCAAGGAGGAAGTTGCCCTGGCCCCGACTGACTGGAAACAGGAAGTTTATATCATAGCAGGGCAGTCCTGATTGGCAGGACACAGAAGCATGGTGATTGGCTGAGGGGAGGAGCATGCTCCCTGCAGTCTCTCCAGCAGAAACAGGTTTGGAGATGTAGTTTCATGTGCTCAAGCAGTAGCCCCGGAAAGGGAGGAGAAGAGCAGTGCTACTCCAGCAGAGGGCGCTGGAACCCTGCGGCAGACCCCCGAGGGGTAACAGCCGCCATATTTCAAATACACTGAGTACAGTGTATTTGAAATATGGCGCCATACAGCGCTCCGCTCTTCTGATTAGTTGGCGTCGCCTCAAGCGACCAATCAGAGGGGCGCCTCGCGGAAAGCCGCGAATTTTCAAACTCCAAGGACCCCTACTGTCCTGGAGCTCCGGGCAGCCGATCGCATGCTGGCGGCATCGCTGCGGACCTCCGTGGCAGAGGTAGCCGCGGCTGCCCTCCGCTCAGCCGCTAGCCACCCTACTCTCGCTCCCCCTATTACACGCGCCTTTACATGACGGGTCCGAAATCTCGTGAGATTTCGCGGCCGCCATTTTAAAGCGCGAAATTTCTAAATTTCACGGCCGCCATTTTAGAGCGCGAAATTTAAAATTTCACCTCACAGCTTCATTCTAATGCGCACTGCCTCTCTGACGCACGTCGCGTTTCAACCTTCTGCTGAACTTCTTCAAAAAGAGCTAAGACCTCTATTAATTATTTAATTTTGTATTCAGCAACTGTGAAATTAGAACTATGAATTGCTATATTTCACTACTACATATTAACCCTTTCTGGGATATTGACTATTTCACCTTCTTTAAGGTGCTATATACAGACACTCCATTAACTGTACTAATTTGATTCTAAAACTTAGTGCCTGCTATTCACCTATTCTGTACCATTACCACCAACTAAGATTAACCCCTTCATTGCCAATATTACTTCCTGGCTACTATTAGCCACTGCATTGACATTAAAAGACTAATCCTATGTATTAATACTATATATTGCCTATTACATGCTCTATCTTTCTAAACAATAACTACGCCTTATTACTCTCTTGGTTACTCCTAATACCTGCTGACTCTTATTACCCTCCTGTCTGTAACCCGTAAACCTACGGTAATTTTGCCACGTCAACATGAGCTCCAATAATACCAATCAGAATTACAAGGACAAAAAAGCCTCCGCTGCAGCACGTAAACGACAACAGCGTGCTAACGAAACTGAACAACAGACACGCCATCGCCTGGACACCGTTAAGGCTGCTTTTAATACATGTATCGCCAACAGTTACTCAAGGTGCTCACACTCCAGATACTGGACCTGCTTCACACACTAAACGTAAGCGCAAATACCGTGATGCTGAGACTTCAAAAGCTAAACGCTGTTGCCTGAACCAAGTTAACGCTGCCTTTCACACACGTGTCACTAATGAGTCTCCTAAGTCGCACAAAAATCGCTTACAAAAAGCTGCTGCTGCCCGCCGTTTACACCGTCAAAATAAACCTTCTACTACCTCAAATGAAGATTCATCACACCTTCAGGAGCCTATACCTGTCCGACGGTTAATATACGTGGCTCTACACAAACGTTATAATGCCCCTTTAACAATGCCTCACCCTCTACTGCCTAAAGCTGTCACTCAAGATGACAGTACTATTGAAGAACACACCTGTGGTCCTATGAACTATTTGTGTCAACATTGTAATGCCCTACATTTTAGGAATGAAATACAATCAGATAAAATTTTTACCCTTTGTTGTCATAAGGCCAAAGTCCGTATACCAATACCACAATATCCAGACGTCTTGACACTTTTAATGAAAGGAGAAAGTCCATTCAGTAAAAATTTCATGGATAACATACGCAGCAATAACAGTTCATTTGCTTTCGCCTCCATGGGTGAAAATATTTCACCATCACCTGGACATGGCCCATATTGTTTCCGCATACATGGACAAATATACCACCGCACTGGAACACTACATCCCTCTGAAGATCAAGTTCCTGCGTATGCCCAACTTTATATTTTGGACACTGCTACTGCTACAGAACAACGCTTGCAATGTAAAGAAAATCAGAAATGTCATCCCACTCTGATGAGTCTTATTGCAACTCTTTTAGACACTGTCAAACCATTTGTAGCTGCATACAAGATGTTAAGAGATGTGGAACATGAATAACAGATTAAAGCTTTACAAAATAACACTGTCATGCCAAATATAACCATGGCCCTGAAACAAGATCGCACGCAAGATCCAAGACGCTATAATAATCCTACTGTGAATGAAGTCACCGTTGTCTTTAAAAATGATGATGGAGAGCCACCATTTAATTGCGACATATTAATTCATCTCAAACCTGACCCGAACAACCCTTTAGCTCCCAAAACGCAACAAGTAAGCATCCTTCACAGCAATTTAGATGCCTTATTATATCCTTTATTTTTCCCTCATGGAGACCAAGGATGGCATGATGACTTAAGCACCAAGGACAAAATCCACGTAGGATTACACAACTACAGTATTACTGCTATGTGCTGTCTGTGAGAAATGACTTCAATCCACTCCTCAATGGTGGAAACTCACTCAGCAATATTTTGTCGATGCTTATGTGAAAATTGAAGCCAATCGACTCCATTACATCCACAAACACCAAAAGGATCTCAAAGTGGAGGATTATTGCGTTCTACAAGAACATCTACTTAAAAAATCTATTGAGAAGGGAATCCCCATTGCAAAAACTGTGATTTTACCATCCTCATTTGAAGGTAGTCCCAGAAACATGCAGCAGCGGTACCAAGATGCCATGTCAATTGTCACAAAATATGGTCGCCCTGATCTCTTTATAACCATGACCTGTAATCCAAAATTGAGTGAAATAACTGCTAATTTACAACCATGGCAGCGTGTGGAACACAGACCAGATTTAATTGTACTTGTTTTCAAAATTAAGTTCGATGCTCTTTTAAGAGATATTAACAAGGGATTGTTTGGAAAAGTGTGCGCGATGGTTCATGTCATTGAATTTCAGAAACGTGGCCTACCACATGCTCACATTTTACTCATTCTGGATAGCAACTCCAAATTAAGGACGAAGGACGACGTAGAAAATACAGTGTGGGCAGAAATTCCTAATCCTACCCACTACCCTCTGCTCCATACAATTGTTCTCCAACATATGATTCATGGTCCGTGTGGAGAACACAACCCAAATTCTCCCTGCATGGATCTGGGGAAGTGTACCAAAGGTTTCCCTAAAGATTTGCAAACAAAAACCATTATAGCTAAGGATGCCTATCCTACTTATCGCCGACAATTTGGCCCATCTTTTCAACACCATTCTCACATGATTGACAATTCGTGGGTGGTTCCATATAATCCATTCCTGCTATTAAAATACAAGTGCCATATTAACGTCGAAGTTTGTGGTTACATTCAGGCTGTGAAATATTTATTTAAATACGTCTACAAAGGACATGATAAAGCCAATCTTGAAATCTCCCAGACTAACATCCAACATGATGAAACACACAAATTCATGGACTCAAGATATGTCAGTGCAGCGGAAGCAGCTTGGAGAATATTCGCATATCCCATGCATAAACAATCTCATAGTATTATGCGCCATGCTGTACATCTACTGCATTCTCAGCCACTCTATTTTCATGAGGATGACTCTATTGGAAACATCAAACAAAAGCTCCATCGCAATTCTACTCTCATGGCCTACTTTGAGCTTAATCAAAACGACCAGCATGCTCATCATTATTTATACCGTGAAATTCCAGAGAACTATGTTTGGAAAGAAGGTTCTTGGGAAGTAAGAAAGCGAACAGGTGGTTCTGTGATTGGACGAATGTATACTGTCAGTTTGAAAGACCAAGAACGCTACTATTTAAGTTTGTTATTGTTACATGTCAAAGGTGCAACCAGTTTTGAAAGCATAAAAACTGTACACGGAGTCACACATCAAAGCTTCAAAGACCCGGCATTAGCCCTTGGCTTACTATTTGATGATAGTCTGTGGAGAAATACATTACTTGATGCCAGTATTCTCAACATGCCAGCACAGTTACATGACATGTTTGCCTACATTTGTATATTTGGTTCTCCAGCTCAACCTCGGGACTTATGGGATGAATTTAAGCAACACTTTGTAGAAGACTACTGCCATGCATACCACTCTGACACTCTCAAGTGTGTCAATTGTGAAGGCTATGCTATGACAGATATCCAACATGTTCTTAAAGCTCATGGCAAAACTTATACTGATTTTAATTTGCCACGTCCAGTCAAAAAACAACACCTCCTCCCACAGTATGATAAAGATTATGAGTTATCAACAGCTGCTGAAATGAAAGCTACTCTAAATGAGGAACAACTTTTTGCTTTGGATGCTATCACTCAAGCTTTAGAAGACACTAATTCTACACCAAAGTGTTTTTTCCTTGATGGTCCTGGTGGCAGCAGAAAAACGTACCTATATCACCTACTCCTACATCAGCTAAGAGGACAAGGAGACATTGTGTCACCTGCTGCCACTACTGGAATTGCCGCCAACTTGCTACAAGGTGGACAAACTATTAATTCTCTTTATGGGATTCCAATTCCTGTGAATGAAACATCTATTTCCAGGATTAAGAGTGATACCGATGCAGCAAAAGATTTGCACTGCACTAAACTTTTTATTATTGATGAGTGCACAATGCTATCCAAATATGCACTGCATGTCATTGATAGAGTTTTACGTGATGTCATGACAACAAATTTAGCTCACAAGGAAAAAACACCCTTTGGAGGTAAAGTCATTGTTTTTGGAGGCGACTTTAGACAATGTCTTCCTGTCATCCCTCATGGCACAAGAACTGAGGTTGTAGAGAGCTGTTTAAAATACTCACAACATTGGCACCATTTTACTCGCCTGCCACTTATTAACAACATGCGCTCCATTGATCCTGACTACAGCAGTTGGTTGCTTCGACTGGGAATTGGTGAACTATCTAATCAAGATAACCTTGGAGCTGATGTTATTGAAATTCCTCCAGACATGATATGCACTGGCTCTTTAATAATTGACATTTTTGGACAACATCTTTGTATTGATGTAAATGACACCGAAAGCACAAATACAGCTGCTTCTCATGCAATTTTATGTCCAAAAAATGAGGACGTGGAGAAAGTCAATTCTCAAGTCATGGGTTTATTGATAGGTGACTATACCGAATATATCAGTGATGATTCCATCGATCATGATGAAGCTGATGACCTGGATCAATACCCTCTTGAGTTTTTGAATTCCCTAACACCAACTGGAATGCCTTCACATCGGCTCAAACTTAAAATTGGCACCATTGTCATGTTACTACGTAATCTCAACACGAAAAAAGGTCTCTGCAATGGTACGCGCCTCATTGTCACTGCCTTACATGCCAATTTCATACAGGCAAAAGTCATTAGTGGCTCAGCAGCAGGAAATGTGGTATTCATTCCACGCATTGATTTGTGTCCATCAGAGACTGGATTGCCTTTTAAGTTAAGACGCAGACAATTTCCCATCAAGCTTGCATTTGCAATGACCATAAATAAATCTCAAGGCCAAACCCTCCATCGAGTTGGTATTTATCTACCGGAACCTGTTTTTGCCCATGGTCAATTGTATGTTGCTTTTTCCAGGGTGAAGCAACGCTGCAATGTGAGCGTTAAAGTGGTTAATACACCACTTCAAGGACAATTATTGCCTGATAGTACCAAAGTCTTCACACGAAATGTAGTCTACACAAATATTTTACGTTAAAGTTACTTCTCTATTTTTTGGATTATTAGTTTTTTTTAAGAACATATAGACCTATAGGAAACTTATACTGTATGTATATAGATAAGGAAAAAACTAAAAAAAAAAAAAAATTAGTGTAGCCATAGAAATATAGTCAAAAAATATTTAAGATACCAAAAAAATTAGTGTAGTGATATAGATATAGATTTTAAATACTTATGTAGGAAATACGTATATAACATATGTAGTCATTAGCATATTAATTTTTTTTTTTTTATAGTGCTATGAATTTAATAGCACTTTACATACATCAGTAATGTTAGCTCTATTTACGGTTAGTAACTCGATATCATCAGGGCCGTATTTGGAGTTCCTGCTGCCTAGGCACTCTCAGCAGCTGCCCCCCATCACAGCTCCTCCCCATTGCGGCCTCCCCTGTCACGCGCCTCCTCCCTGTTGCATGCCCCCCCCCATCACATGGCTCCTCCCCCCATTGCAGCCCGTCATCTGGACCATCTTCCCCCCTGTCGCGGCCTTCCCCCCCCCAGAGCTTCAATGTTAAGCTTCTTACCCCCCACATTTCATCATGTAGTACATATAAAAGGTTTCTCCAACCACACTACAGAGACATGCTGATAGGATGTTTACATTGTGAGCCCCAATGGGGACAGTGTTGATGATGTATATAAAGTGCTGTGGAGTTCATAGTGTAATATGAGTGCAAAAAATATTATTCTAAATATGATGTCACAATACCAGGATCTGAGGATCTTGTATTTCGAGGTCAGGGGCTCTCTGATGCCGTGTTGCTGCCTGTCTCGTTGTCTTCCTCTTTTGACACTGCAGTGCGGTGGACAAGAGAGCATTAACTGGTTAATAACAAGAAGTATGGAGTGTACTAACTGAGCCATACACCCTCCCCATACCATGTCCAGCAGACATTGTAGGATTACTATATGGATTTTATTATTAGGGTACGGACACACTGGCGTGAAACTCGGATGAGTGCAATGTGTGATTTCATCACATTGCACTCGGACCAATGTTAATCAATCTCTGTGAGCACACTGGCAAGTGTCGGACGCTTTTTTCTCAGCCAGATTCAGGATGAGAAAAAAGTCGAAACATTCTGCGATTCACACAGAGACTCACCAATGCAAGTCAAAGGGTCTGACAAAATTCCATACCGTACACTGACAGCACACGGACCATCCGAGAGGCATCAGTTTTTTTTCACTGATACATTCTCATTCTGCAACCGAGAACACTGTAAAATGTTCCTGTAAATTATTCTACAGTAATAGCTGCTGAGGAAAGAACAGATTGCACACGGATGTAATCTGAGAGAAATGTCGGACACTCGCACAGCAGTTGGATGCCAAATGGACCAAACACCGATGACACTCATCCGACTCTCCTGGATGAGAAACAGACCGATTTTTAAGGTGGCGGGAGACAGTGTAGCACCATGACCTCAGCTGCGTGCTGTGCACAGTGTACCACCATGTCCTTAGCTCCGTGCTGTGCACAGTGTACCACCATGTCCTTAGCTCCGTGCTGTGCACAGTGTACCACCATGTCCTCAGCTCCTTGCTGTGCATAGTGTACCACCATGTTCTCAGCTCCGTGCTGTGCACAGACAGTGTACCACCATGTCCCCAGCTCCGGCTGTGTACAGTGTACCACCATGTCCTCAGCTCTGTGCATGGACAGTGTACCACCATATCCTCAGCTCCGTGCTGTGCACAGACAATGTACCACCATGTCCTCAGCTCCGTGCTGTGCACAGATAGTGTACCACCATGTCCTCAGCTCTGTGCTGTGTACCACCATCTCCCCAGCTCTGTGCTGTGCACAGACAGTGTACCGCCACATCCTCAGCTCCGTGATGTGCACAGACAATGTACCACCATGTCCTCAGCTCCGTGCTGTGCACAGTGTACCACAGTGTCCTCAGCTCTGTGCTGTGTACCACCATCTCGCCAGCTCTATGCTGTGCACAGACAGTACGGTACACTGTCTGTGGACAGCACGAAGCTGAGGATATGGTGGTACACTGAGCACAGCACGGAAATGGGGAGATGGTGGTACACTGTCTGTGCACAGCACAGAGCTGAGGACATGGTGGTACACTGTCAGTGCACAGCACAGAGCTGAGGACATCCCAGAAGAGACAGACAGGCCACAGACGGGCGGCGGGACAACACTGAGCCCACCTGGAAGAACAACAACACCCAGCACCCAACACACTGCCCAGAAATCATATAGGACAGGCAGGGAGGAGAACTACAACTCCCGACATGCCACACCCCTGCCAACTCAGGAAGGTGGCGGCAGCTGCATGGAGGCAGACACACGGTACAGCCGCCATTATCACCACACACAGCGCCAGCCTCAGTCCTCATGCACCCCCGTCCTTCTCTCCTCTATCCTCCTCTCCTCTGCCCCTCCTGCTGCTCCTCTATCCTCCTGCAACCCCATCCTCCTCTCCTCAGTCCCTCCTGCTGCTCCTCTATCCTCCTGCTCCCCCCTTCTCCTCTCCTCTGCCCCTCCTGCACCCCCGTCCTGCTCTCCTCTGTCCTCCTGCACCCCCGTCCTGCTCTCCTCTGTCCTCCTGCACCCCCGTCCTGCTCTTCTCTGTCCTCCTGCACCCCCGTCCTGCTCTCCTCTGTCCTCCTGCACCCCCATCCTGCTCTCCTCTGTCCTCCTGCACCCCCGTCCTGCTCTCCTCTGTCCTCCTGCACCCCCGTCCTGCTCTCCTCTGTCCTCCTGCACCCCCGTCCTGCTCTCCTCTGTCCCTCATGCACCCCTGTCCTGCTCTCCTCTGTCCCTCATGCACCCCCGTCCTCTCCTCTGTCCCTCCTGCTACTCCTCTTGCACCCCGTCCTCCTCTCCTTTGTCCCTCCTGCTGCTCGGCTGTCCTCCTGCACCCCATCCTCCTCTCCTCTGTCCCTCCTGCTACTCCTCTTGCACCCCGTCCTCCTCTCCTTTGTCCCTCGTGCTGCTCCTCTATCCTCGTGCACCCCTGTCCTCCTCTCCTTTGTCCCTCCTGCTGCTCCTCTGTCCTCGTGCACCCCTGTCCTCCTCTCCGCTGTCCCTCCTGCTGCTCCTCTGTCCTTCTGCACCCCAGTCCTCCTCTCCTCTGTCCCTCCTGCTGCTCCTCTTTCCTCTCCTCCTGTCCCCTTGTTTCTGTCCCCCTGACCCTCTGTCCTCTTCTCCTAGGGCCCCTGCTCCTCTGTCCTCTTCTCCTCAGTCCCCCTGCTCCTCTGTCCCCTGCACAGTTCCCTCACACTACCCTCACCTGGTGCTGGCTGCTGACATTGGCCGGGCTCCCTCTGAGCACAGAGATGCGCCAGCCACACCATCCTCCAGTGCCTCCGGCCAGCTGCTTCCCCGTTTCCCTGGGTCTGGAGGGGGCGGCTGGGTGCAGAAGCCGCCAGTACCGCCGCCTCCGCCGCACTTGGGCGCACGGGAGACAGGATTCGGAGGGAACAGAGCGGGAACTTCAAGTTTCCCCTCCTTTGTGGGCCCCTCCTTCTCCTAGTCTCTTCTGGGTCTTCTGACTGTAAGGTGCGTGAGCGGGGCGGCCCTAATGATGAAGGGAAGGGGGGTATTGGGGCGGGGCTTGCGACCCAGCCGGCCCGGAGCCGGAAAAAAAAAAAAGAAAACACGCTGACACGCCGCCCCCTATGAGAATGCCTACGAGTGCCTAATGGCAAATACGGCCCTGGATATCATATCTACATAAATTTTGAAATATGATATCTCAATACCAATTTTTATATGTAAGTGGAACACACATTAACTACAAGATGTTAAATGTGTATCATCTAAATGCCTTCATTTGGTGATAAGAACCTATATTTGAAGCTCCAGCACTATAGCTGCTGAGAGATTTAATTTTGTTTTTAAACAGGGTGAGGTTTTTGTGAACAGCTAAAGACGGGTGGGACGGCTGTTCACACACATCTCCATCTTCAGGTGTGTTTCTGTAAACTTAGATAGATAGGGGAATAGATAGATACAAAAAGAGAGATTTTGCTTTTACAGCAGTATTTTTCCGTTATTTATGGAAGTTTAAGTGGAAAAACAATAATTTCTGCACTTGCTGCCTAAGTGCTGACCTACAGCACACTTGTCGTAAATTGCATGCAATGTATATGAAATTTGTGGTTCACTTGCGGCAGGTGCAGCACATATGGTTACGGCAGTTTCGGCCCCAAAAATCCCAGTTACCAGCGGTTTTTTAACGACTGCACTTTGTGCAGCTGCCGAAACTACGTTTCCCGCATTTACAGCAAGTTAACCCCAAGTTCCATATACATTGCATGGGACTTGTTGCAAGTGTGCCGCAGGTAGGCCCTTAGCTGGCAAGTGCAGACATTCTACTTTTTTCATCCCCATATTCTGCAAATAGCAGAAAAAAGCTGATGTAAAAGGTGTCAAAGTGTTAAGAAATCGAAATAAGGTAGAGTAGGGCCCCATCAGATGTAAGGCCACCTTGCCGTGGTTGGTGGGCAAACACAAACTGGCGGATATGTAAACTATGAATATTCATATCTTAAATAAAGCTACTTAATTGATACACAATTATTAGCCAGTAGGTGTACTAAGAGCCTTACCACAGAACAATAAAATTTTCACAAATTACATTCACCATACAAACATAGGTAGTTGATGGATAGATATCATGTCTTAATTGCATTATTGTTAATTCTTACTAAATAAACTGTATATGCATTCTAGACTACCCGATTCTTTAGAATTGGGCCGCCAGCTAGTCTAATATATAAAAGCCGAAGGCACTTCCGTCACTTTGTCCACAGCTATATATAGAAGCCGATGGCACTTCCGTCACTTTGTCCGGAGCTACATGACGTCACCGGACCCTACACCCGTTCAGGGTGAACCAAGATGGCGGCCGTAAGCGGGAGCGGGACTCATACAGCCCGCTACGCTTACGGCCGCCCCTACAGTGCCCCAAAACACACACTTAGCCGCGGCTACCTGCGGCACAGAGGTCCGCGGCGAGCCAGCCAGGAAACTTTTTTTCTGTTACTTTCCTTCAAAAAATTGTTACATTTAGTGTGTCAAGGGGGCTACGGCTTGGGGGCTGGGTAGTCTGGCTTGTGTAATGGCCGAGGTCATTGAGCAGCCTCGTCATGCCCGCAGCAGCGAATGTCCCCGGCTGGCCCCTTAATTAAAAAGTTCAGTTTGTTGTTGCCCTCGATGAGGGTCAAAGTACACAAAGAGTCAATCATATGAAACAAGAGTTCTTTACTCAAGTGGTTCTCTGAAACACAGTTACAATCTTTAAATGTAAAAAATGTGTGTACCGTGTTAGCAAGTAGGTAGAAAATATTGGAATCTGAGAGTCCTCAGTGGTTGATACCTTTTAATGGCTAACTGAAAAGATGGTAAATGAAGCAATCTTTCGGGACACTAAGGCCCCTTCATCAGGCTGGTAATGACACAAATTCTGAAGGTATACATAAGAAAACAACAACAACAAAAAATCAACAGTGTTATATGCTGTGGTAAATACAACAGGTGACGTAAAGCAGAGTCAGGTTAGGGAGGGGTGCAAGAGCAGGGAAAAGAGAAATCAAATTTCTGAGATAAGCGGAACAAATTGTATAATTGCTTTATGGTTAGTAGCCTGTGGAGACCTGAAAATACTTAATTGAGGTGTGGAGAGTATAGTTCACATAAGAAAAAGCAAACGTTCATATTCCTCAAAATGGAGTCTCTTAGAGATGAGATATCCCCAAGTGTCCTTTCAATCTGTATAAAAACACATGAATCTGTGATGTCCCCAAATGCCCATTCATTTTATATAAAAACCCATGAATCCTTGTGAAATATTTTATCATGTTTTGAATTTGTCAAAGGTCGTTATCAATTTGTATTCCCAAATTCTTCTCTCCCTCTGTGATTTGAAGTTGCTTTTTAAGATGAGCAGATTCATGTTGTTTCACTGTTGTGGTCAGGGCTGATAAAATGTTTTGCTATAGGTAGATTCATATGCTTTTCTTTTATTGAGTGGCAATGAGAATTCATTCTTGTTCTGAATTTTTGTCCGGTCCCCCCTACGTTCTACTTACTACCTGTCGGACATTTGGTACATCAAATTAAATACACCACATTGCTTGTGAAGCAACTGAAGGTTTGTGGGATCTTATAGTCCTGCTCTGTCCCAGGAATTTCTGGGTGGGTAGAGGGTGTTCTAAAACACCTGGTAAAAGAGACAACCAGCTACATTCAGGACACAACTGACCTATTGAATAAACTGTCTGCAATAGGTCCTCTACCAGAAGTAACCAGCCTCGCCACCATGGATGTGGATTCTCTGTACAGCAACATTCCACATGAGGATGGATTAAATGCCTGCAAAACCTTCCTGGAAAACACAAGGATTGATGCTGACCCTGTAGTGAAGATTATAACATTCATCCTCACGCACAACAATTCACATTTGACGACAACATATATTTACAGGAGACTGGCACAGCAATGGGAAGTAAAATGGCACCACAATATGTAAATCTTTTCATGGCCAAGCTTGAAGGTGACTTTTTGTCATTTTGTCCTATCAGGCCTCTGGCCTACTACCAGTATATTGATGACATTTTAATCATCTGGAAAGAGTCTGAGCAACAGCTGAAGACTTTCCATGAACACTTTATTCAGTTTCATCCCACCATCAATTTAACACTCAACTACTCCCACACTGAAATCACTTTTCTGGACACCATCATTAAGCAACAGAACAATGAAATAGAGACATCCCTGTACCGGAAACCAATTGACCCTCCAACATATCTACAATGGGACAGTTTCCATCCAAAACACATAAACACTCTATCGTGTTTAGCCAGACCATCAGATACAGTTGAATATGTTCCAACCCTACAGATAGAGACAATTACCTTGAGGACCTCAGAAAGAAACTTTTTGAAATCGGGCTACTGTTGTGAATTCATTGATGAAGAATTCTGGTTGTGAGCACCCTCCTGTGGTTGTTGTTGGTGATGCAGCTGGATGTGTTTTGGAGAGTTCTTCACCTGATCCTGATGATTGGCTGTCTGCTTCGGATTGGAGCATATAGGTAGCTGGAGCTGATCAATCTCTGCCAGTTGTAATTATTCCTGGAGGTTTACACATCTCTCCCTGGTTCCTTCCTGCTCTGATGAATCCTTGCAAGCTAAGTGAATGGTGTTTTGTTATTTTGTGGCACACATGTTGTGTGCTTGAGGATCTGCTTATTGCTTGTCTTGCTCTGAGTTGTGGGTTGATATTTAGTCTGCATATTTGTTTACTTGCTCTCAGTTAGGAAGTTTTCTTCCTAGGTATGAACTGCTATTCACTGTTGCCTGCAACTTCCAGTTGTGCTGGTGTTAGAATCTATTTATTCTAGTTTGATTCACAGACATTCCTGCAGATATAGAGGGCGGCGAGTCTTAGCAGACTCAGGGTTATTTTTGGTACTATCTGCTGTTGGAGGTTTTTGATAGTATTTTAATACTGACCGCAATAGTATTCCATCCTGCCCTTACTAACTATCTAGTGTGGCCTCTTTTGCTAAACTCTATTACCTGCCTGTGTGTGCCTCTCCTGTTTCCCAGTCAATATCCATGGGGGGCTTGCTATTCTTTTGGGGTTCTACTCTGAGGCAAGATAGACTTTCCTCTATACATCTTTAGGGGTAGCTAGTAGAGATGAGTGAGTACTAAAATGCTCAGGTGCTCGATGCTCGAGCCAAGCATCCCAAGATACTCGTGTACTCGGCCCGAGCACCGAGCCCACTGTTATCCTATGGGAGACCCGAGTATTTTTCTGGCATGACCCCGGCAGCATGGATAAACCCTAAAAATGTCACAAACGTATCAGAACAGTGCTCAAATGACATAGGAAAAGCATGGGGAAGACCCCTGTAAGCATTTCAGACTCCAAAGTCACTGCTATGAACAATGTTGTCAGAGCATTATGCCACTTTTACTGACTGTCAAGAAAATGTTACAAAATGAAACCAAAATGGATTTTCCTGGAGAAAATATTAAGGGCTCATACCCACTTGTGAGACAGAGTTGGTGTATGTTAGTTTTTTGGATTACATGAAAGATTTTAAAAAAAATTGTGTGGCACTCCGATGCCCCTGGGAAGAGACGTACATGAAGGCCTTTTTAAATATTGTGCCCATTATAAGGAAGTGGGTCTTTTGTAGTATTGCCCTTTGGCAGAGCAGCCAAAAATTGGGAGACATCCCAATGCCCCTGGATAGAGACGTGCATGAGGGCCTCTTTATATAATGTGCCCATTTTAAGGAAGTGGGTCTTTTCTAGTATTGCCCTTTGGCAGGCCAGCCAAAAATTGGGAGGCACCCCAATGCTCCAGGACTTCCAAGGCGTAGAGAGACAATTCCTGCCATGTGTCCAGCTTGGATACCCAATAATTATAAGGCACAGAGGAGTCTAGGAGCATTTTTGTACGATCGGCAAGGTACTCCCTCAGCATCTTCGCAAACTTTACAGTCCTTGTGACACTATTCCGCACCTCAGGGCCTGTGCTACAGGAGGTGCTGAGAAACATGTCCCAGATCTTTGAGAGTGTTCCCCTACCTCTGCTGTATTGGACTTGTGCCTCTCTCGGCCGGACGCCTTGGTTGTCCACCGAATCGTGACCTCTGCCGCTAGCTTTTTCAGAAGGGAATTTTTTAACTAATTACGCGACTATGGCCTTCTGGTACTGCAGCATTTTTGTTGACCTCTCCACCTCGGGAATAAGAGAAATAAAGTTCTCCTTGTAGCGTGGGTCTAAAAGTGTCACCAATCAGTAATGAGTGTCCTCCAAGATGTTGATAATGCGAGGGTCACAAAACAGGCAGCGTAACATAAAGTCAGCCATGTGCGCCAGACTGTTAACAGGTAAGACTTCAGAGTCCCCACCAACAGCATGACTGTCCATGCTGACCTCATCATCCTCCTCTCCCCTGTCCTCTGGCCATCCACGCTGAACCGACGTTCTGACGGTTGTGCATGTATTACCTTCAATTCCGCATGAAATTTCTATTTCTTCATCCTCCTCCTCATCATAGTCCTCCAATGCACGTTGGGATGAGATGGGGCTGGGCTGTGTGTAACCACCCAGTACGGTTTCTTGCTCCAACTCATGGTGCTCCGCCTGTAATGCATCGTCTTTGATTTCTGACGCTTGGGTCAGGTTACCAGATGTCCCCATGGCAACCTCGAGTTACCATGGTGATTGGCCAATCGCAAGTACATTATGATCACTGCTGGGAGAGGTGAGTGATCCTGCGCTCCCTCTCCCCAGACCCAGATCACAGCACTTAGGGGCGACACAGAGACAGGGATAGAGACCACATAGTGTGATTGCTGCCCCTTGCTGTCAGATCTCTCCTCTTAGCCTCATCTTCTCCATGCAAGAAATGAGGCTTAGAGGAGCGGGGCAGAGGCGGCAGGCAGGCCGGGCAGCAAAGGATGGAGTAGGAGAGCAGGGAGTGGACAGAGGAGGTGAGCGGGAAGCCGACAGAGGAGGTGAGCAGGGAGTGAACAATAAATGGAATTGCAAGAATTTGTGGGGACCTGAAAACTACAGTATTTTTAGGCTACATTCAGACTGTGTTTTTTATTTGTTTTTTTCAATGCACTGCAGAAAACATATCACTCAAATGTCATCCCAGCAAAGTCTATGGGTTTATATTTTTGCCATACACAGGGCACTTTGAAAGTGAAGCATTTTTTCACTTTAGGAGTGCTTCATTTTAGCAAAGGGTCTGTCAGTTTGTCTGGTGTTTTTCTGATACGCTTTTCCCAGGGCTGTATCAATAATAAGCCAATCTGAGTGGCCTGTCTCAGGCAACTCCACCTGCTGGTGAAAGAGGGGGCGGCATCTGCAGGGGGTCTTCATGTTCTCCTGCATGCGCGCGAAGAAGTGAGAGCCATCAAAATCAGAGAGGAGCGTCCTGTGCTGAGATACCAAAGATAAGCCGCTCCGGATCACAAGGTGACAGATCTGCTGCTGGCCAGAGAGTGAGGGAGGGGCTGGGACCCAGGGGCTGTGAGCATGTGAAGCTGTACATGTACAATGAACACTGAGGACTGGGTGAGGTATCTGTATAATCTATGTGTGAGCTGTGTATCTGTGTGTGAGAGGTGTGTGTGTGGGTGTGAGCTGTTTATGTGAGTTGCGTGTGAGTTGAGTGAGAGTTGCATGTTTGTGTGTGAATTGTATGTGAGTTTCGTGTGAGTTGCATGTCTGTGTGTGAATTGTATGTGTGTATGAGCTGTGTTTGTAAGTTGTGTGTGAGATGTGTGAGCTGTTTGTGTGTGAGTTGTGTGTCTGTGTGTAAGTTGTATGTGTGTGAGTTGTTTGTCTGTGTGAGCTCTGTGTCTGTGTGTGAGCTGTCTGTGAGCTGGATCTCTGTGTGAGTTACGTGTCTGTGTGTGGGAGTTGTGTGTGTGAGAGCTGTGTTTGTAAATTGTGTCTGTGTGTATGTCTGTGTGAGCTGTATGTGTGTGGGAGTTGTGTGTGTGTGTAAGTTGTGTGTGAGTTGCATGTCTGTGAGTTACGTGTCTGTGTGTGGGAGTTGTGTGTCTGTGTGTGTGAGCTGTGTGTGAGCTGTTTGTGAGCTGTGTGTGAGTTGTGTGAGTGTGAGTTGTGTATGAGTTGCATGTCTGTTTGCGAGTTGTGTGTGAGCTGTGTGCATTTGAGTTGTGTGTGAGAGTTACGTGTGTGTATTTGAGTTGTGTGTGAGTCGTGTGTGAGTTGCATTTCTGTTTGCAAGTTGTGTGTGAGTTGTGTGTGTGTGTGAGCTGTGTGTCTATGTGTGTGTGAGTTGTGTCTAAGTTGCATGTCTGTTTGTCAGTTGTATGTGTGTAAGCTGTGTGTAAGCTGTGTATGTGTGAATAGTGTGTCTGTGTGCGAGAAGCGTGTGAGCTGCGTGTCTGTGTTTGAGTTGCGCATCTGTGTGTGGGAGTTGTGTATTTGTGTGTGAGCTGTGTGTCTGTGTGTGAACTGTGTGTCTGTGTGATTGTGTGATAGAGTTGTGTCTGTGTGAGCTGTGTTTGTGAGTTGTGTCTGTGTGTGTGTTGTGTGTAGGAGTAGTGTGTCTGTGTGTGAGTGTGTGAGCTATGTGTGTGTGAGCTGTCTGTGACCTGTGTGTGAGCTGTGTGTAAGTTGTATGTTAGATGGGCTTCTGTGTGTGAGTTGTGTGAGTTGTGTCTCTGTGTGTAAACTGTGTGAGTTGTGTGTCTGTGTGTGAGTTACGTGTCAGTGTGAGCTACATGTCTGTGTGTGAGCTGCATGTCTGTGTGTGAGGTACGTGTCTGTGTGTGAGCTGCATGTCTGTATGCGAGTTACATGTCTGTGTGAGCTGCGTGTCTGTGTGTGTGCTGCGTGTCTGTGTGTGAGCTGCCTGTCTGTGTGTGAGCTGCGTGTCTGTGTGTGAGCTGCATGTCTTTGTGTGAGCTGCGTCTGTGTGCGTGAGTTACATGTCTGTGTGAGCTGTGTGTCTGTGTGTGAGCTGCGTGTCTGTGTATGTTACGTGTTTGTGTGTGAGCTGAGTGACTGTGTGAGCTGCATGTCTGTGTGTGAGTTACATGTCTGTGTGAGCTGCGTGTCTGTGTGTGAGTTACATGTCTGTGTGTGAGCTGCGTTTGTGTGTGAGCTGCGTGACTGTTTGAGCTGTGTGTCTGTGTGTGAGCTGCATGTCTGTGTGAGAGCTGTGTGTCTGTGTGTGAGATTTTTATGTGTGTGTGTGTTTAGATATCTTTTGCGTATATGATGTGTACCTGCTGAGCATCTATAATTAGAGATGAGCCCCTTCCCTAGTGTTCGAATACGATTAGATTCGCTGAATTGGGGGGTTATTCGTTATTCATGCTTTAGGAGGAAAAAAAAATGGAGATCGACATTATTATTGCAGCATCTCTGATACAACCCCCCCTGCATACTATACACACAAACTGGATATTAACATTCATTTGCACTATTATGGCTAGGGTTAGGGTTAGGTGGATTAAGCTTTTGGTGATCGAAGAGTTATTGAACATATACTAGAACTGCCGAATTTCAATCTAATTGTTCAAATTCGTCAAATGATTCGAACACCACCCAAAACAGCTCGAATTTGAGATTGGAACACCGCTCATCTCTATCTATTATATAACATATATGTACTAAGACATATATGATGTGCGTGTCTGTGTGCGAGCTGTGTTTCTGTGTGCGAGCTGCATGTCTGTGTGTGAGCTGCGTGTCTGTGTGTGAGCTGCGTGTCTGTGTGTGATCTGTGTGTGAGCTGGGTGTCTGTGTGTGAGTAACATATCTGTGTGGGAGTTACATGTCTGTGTAAGCTGCGTGTCTGTGTGTGAGCTGCGTGTCTGTGTGTGAGCTGCGTGTGAGCTGCGTGTCTGTGTGTGAGCTGCGTGTGTGTGTGTGATCTGTGTGTGAGCTGTGTGTCTGTGTGTGAGTAACATGTCTGTGTGGGAGTTACATGTCTGTGTAAGCTGCGTGTCTGTGTGTGAGCTGCGTGTCTGTATGCGAGCTGCATGCCTGTGTGTGATCTGTGTGTGAGCTGTGTGTCTGTGTGTGAGTTACGTGTCTGTGTAAGCTGCATGTCTGTATGTAAGCTGCGTGTCTGTGTGTGATCTGTGTGTGAGCTGTGTGTGAGTTACGTGTCTGTGTTAGCTGCGTGTCTGTGTTAGCTGCGTGTCTGTGTGTGAGCTGCGTGTCTGTGTGTCCGCTGTGTGTGAGTTATGTGTCTCTGTGTGAGTTACGTGTCTGTGTGAGCTGCGTGTCTGTGTGTGATCTGTGTGTGAGCTGCATGTGGGCTGGGTGTCTGTGTGTGATCTGTGTGTGAGTTATGTGTCTCTGTGTGAGTTAGGTGTCTGTGTGAGCTGCGTGTCTGTGTGTGATCTGTGTGTGAGCTGCATGTCTGTGTGTGAGCTGCGTGTCTGTGTCTGAATTACGTGTCTTTGTGTGAGTTACGTGTCTGTGTGAGCTGTGTGTCTGTGTGTGAGCTTTTTGTGTTTGTGTTTGTGTGTTTAGATATCTTTTGAGTATAGTGAAGTGTGTATATACACTTGCCCAGCATGCATGTGCTGTGTATATGATGTGTACCTGCTGAGCATCTATTATATAACATATATGTACCAAGACATATATGATGTGTGTGTCTGTGTGTGTATGATGTGTATGTAATGAGCATGTGTTGTCCAGTATATGTGTGCTGTATACATGCATATATAGTGTAATTTAACCCCTTCACTACCTTTTGAACTACATATACAGTACAGACCAAAAGTTTGGACACATCTTTTCATTCAAAGAGTTTTCTTTATTTTCATGACTATGAAAATAGGAGATTCACACTGAAGGCATCAAAACTATGAATTAACACATGTGGAATTATATACTTGACAAAAAAGTGTGAGTTACATGTCTGTGTGAGCTGTGTGTCTGTGTGTGAGCTGCGTGTCTGTGTATGTTACGTGTTTGTGTGTGAGCTGAGTGACTGTGTGAGCTGCATGTCTGTGTGTGAGTTACATGTCTGTGTGAGCTGCATGTCTGTGTGTGAGTTACATGTCTGTGTGTGAGCTGCATTTGTGTGTGAGCTGCGTGACTGTTTGAGCTGTGTGTCTGTGTGTGAGCTGCATGTCTGTGTGTGAGCTGCGTGTCTGTCTGTGAGATTTTTATGTCTGTGTGTGTGTGTTTAGATATCTTTTGAGTATATGATGTGTACCTGCTGAGCATCTATAATTAGAGATGAGCTCCTTCCCTAGTGTTCGAATACGAATAGATTCGCTGAATTGGGGGGTTATTCGTCGAATTTTCGTCTAACACCGTTGAAAACAATGGCAGGCAAACACAAACACATAGAAACACATAGAAAACACATAGAAAATACCTAAAGTGTCCAAAAGGTGACAAACTACTCAGAGGATAAAACAAACATATGGAAAAGTGACAAGTACATACAAAAATGCGAAAAGAAAAGAGATAGATGAGGAAAAGGGAGAGGAAACACAGATATAGGCATGTAATGCCCTTCCAAAATCAGTTTTTACACCAGTATTAGTAAGGTATCATGCACATGATGAGTATTTGGTGAGTTTAACTTCAGTATTTGTAAGGCCTGGTGCATACGATGAGTATTTGGTGAGGTTTTTACCTCACTATCTGTTTTTCCTCTTTCAGACGATGATTATTTGGTGTGTTTTCCTTCAGTATCTGTAAGGCCACGTTCAGAAGATGAGTATTTGGTGAGTGTTACTTCAGTATCTGTAAGGCCTTGTGGAGGCGATGAGTATTTGGTGGGTTTTAGTTCAGTATCTGTAAGGCCAAGTCCAGTAGGGATGAGCGAGTATTCACCGAATAGTAGTAGTATTCGGGCTACTCGCTACTCTCTGAGTACTTATGTGTACTTATGTGTATGAGTAGCGAGTAGTCCTAATACTTTCGCAGTGTATCTATGGATACACTGCGGAAGTAGCCTAAAAGTGAGTAAAAGTTGTTAACAAACAATAAACTTACATACTCACCTGTCTGACGCCTGCACCGGGACCGGAAAACCTCACCTCCACTCGCTGGACAAGGACCTTCCACTACCAACCAATCAGATGGCCGGTAGCGATCTGGCCAATCAGATGGCGCCATGTCACACCACGTGATCGCTAGCGGCCACCTGATTAGCCAGGTACTATCAGGACCTTGCAAACTGGCCAATCAGGTGGCCGCTAGCGATGACGTAGTTATGATGTGGCGCCATCTGATTGGCCAGATTGCTATCGGCCATCTGATTGGCTGGTAGTGAAAGGTCCTTGTCCAGCGATCGGAGGTGTGGTTTTCGGTTTCGGTGCAGGCGTCGGACAGGTGAGTATGTAAGTTTATTGTTTTTTAACAACTTTTACTCACTTTTAGGCTACTTTCGCAGTGTATCTATAGATACACTGCGAAAGTATTCATACTCGCTATACTCGTAACAAGTAGTGAGTACCGCTACCTACTCGTTGCCAGTATAGCGAGCACAAATAATAAGGTACTCGCTCATCCCTAACGTCCAGTAGATGAGTATTTGTGGAGTTTTACTTAAGTATCTGTAAGGCCATGTTCAGATGATGATTATTTGGTGTGTTTTACTTAAGTATCTGTAATGCCTTGTGCAGGCGATGAGTATTTGTTGAGTTTTAGTTCAGTATCTATAAGGCCACATCCAGAAGATTAGTATTTGGTGAGTGTTTTCCTCAGTATTTGTAAAGCCTCGTGCATACGCTGAGTGTTTGGTGTTTTTTACCTCAGCATCTGTAAGGCCTCATGCACACGCTGAGCATTGTGTCACATTTAGGGGACTACAACAAGAGTCTCCATTTTTTCCAAAAAATTGGGCACAGATATCACTTCAGTGGCATCACTTGCCCCACAATTGCAAGCTTAAAATGGTTGGTGAGGTGACTTTAAAGCAGCACATTCCAAAATCCACAACCCTTTAGTCTCCCTATGTTATCTGTAAGATTTGTTACTAAAATGTAAGGAGAGGCCAAAAAAATCAATAGTTTGAGTAGTTCATGCATGAACTGTCACATGGATATGAAGCAAAAGTCGCAGTGGGAAGCTCACTATGCTGCAATGCGGCCTAGCGGGCCGGGCCAACCACTGTCTGGCCCATTAAGTGCATCCGCGGCCTCTTCATCTTCTGTGACTGTGGGGACAGTAGTCACATATGCTTTTGGATGCAGACCTTCCACCTCTTTACCCGTAACAGCCAGTGTGATTAGAAGGTCATCAGTTCTTTTGGAAGTGGAAACACCTGCTGTTGTTGAGCGCTGTCACACATCGAGAGCACCACCTTTGGAAGAAGGCAACATAATTTGTCCTCCTGCATCTTCCTCACAGACCAACAGTTTGCCGGGGACACCCTACTTAACCCCGTCTCAGTACAGCAGCCAGCCCTCGGTCCCTCAGATGTGGACAATTAAAAGACCATTTCCTCCTAGCCATGATGAATTTAATAGGTTGAATTTTACCATCTGCAAGCTGTTGGCTACAGAAATGCTCCCTCTCCGCCTGTTGTACACAGAGGATTTTTGAGTGGAGTTTTGGAGTGGTCTGAAATGAAGGACCTATGCACCATTCTGTACAGTATTGTACTGTCGACGAAGATGTTTAGTGATGATGATGCCATTGTCAGCATGACTATTCCCGTCATTTACATGCTGGAGCAGACTTTAAACAGTATTCGGAGTCAGGTGGTGGCACTAAAAGAGGGAGAGGAAGTTCAAGAGGAGTCGTATGCGGAAGGGCTCACAAGATCTCCAAGGTGCAGTTCACAGTTTATGAATTCGGGTCTACATTATGCTTGCTCAGAACCTTCTTTATCTGGGCCTGGATCTGACTCCAAAAGCTTCTGGGCATCAGTGCAAATAATCTCCTCGTCTTGACTCAAAGCTCTTGACTCTTGACAAAAGCTTGGGAGCAGACCTCTGATTTCCAGGCTATAGTATGAGTGAAGAGCGATGCATACTCAACAATCTGTCTTACCACATACTCAGATGGGTGGCTGGTGACTTGGGAGCTGTGCAGAAGCAAGTGGGATTGGGGTGACACCTCTGATGACTGGTGTATTTGTGATGTAGAAGTTGAGGTGGAGGAGAGCCCACTTGCTGAAGCACTTGCTATCTATTCAAGCACCTGCTCTTTTGTGCCTCAACTAGAATTGGTATTGATCGTCGTTTGAGTTGTGTCCATACCAAAGGGATCATATCAGAGTCTCCACGGAAAGAAGTAGCCATCTTACTTTGGCTGGAAGATGGTCTTTCTTCAGCAGAAGTTACTCTTGCTTTCCCACGTACCCCATGGACACAAACTTTTTTTCCTTTTCCACCACGCCTATCCCCCTTTGCACCAGCAGCAGGCCTTTTGCCACTCATTTTGTATGTGAACAAATTGGAAACTCTGCAGTTGTTGGCAAAAAATATTCTCATGGAAATCGAGCAAAGCTGAGTGGGCAGACAGTATTACTAGGCCCAAACTATTACCTGTGCTAGGTGCAGTAAAAAATTAATTACTAGAAGGAACTACACTGAAGGTGTACTTGGTAGTATTACAAGTGGCCTACAGTAATAGTTTTGTGAACACTGCTACTAGTCCAAAACTGACACGTTTGCTAGGTGCAGTAAAAAATTAGTTGGAACTACACAGGCGGTGTAGCTTCTTTCAAAAGTGGGCTACACCATTGTGGGACACTGCTACTAGCCCGAACAAATTGCCTGGACTAGCTGCAGCAAAAAAAAGCCTAATTAAGACAGGTGGTGTAGCTTTCTGCACAGCAATGCTGCACTACCTGCCCTAAAGGATTCAAAGAGCTAGATGACTGTAGCCATATGCTATGAAAAACACTTTCACAGCACTGGCACACACCTGGCACACACCTGCCTGGCAAAAACTAATACAGACTGCTCTAACCTAGCCCTCAAAAGGGCTGAAATTAAAACAAGTCCCTGCTTCTATGAAGTAGCCCTGAAAAGGGCTGATAGACTACTAATCCCTACTCCCTAATTGCTACTCCTATGGAGAAGACCTCAAAAGGGCAGATATTACTAAGATTCGCACCCTCCCTCCAGTCCCTACTCTCTAAACCTTTCTATCTAACTTTGTATTCGCTGACTGAGAACACAATGTACAGTTTGCACTGTTTACCACGCGCACACAGAAGCAGCGGTGCCGTCCGACACTCTGCAGCAGCTATGAGCAAATGTTGGCGATCATTAAAATGGCCGGGTCTTATAGGGCTAGGACATGTGACATAGACAGCCAATGATGACCTTGATTGTGTGAAAAAAAGCACTTTGCAGTTTGAGACTGTGATTGGGCAGCAGCTCGATGTTGTGAAGTTACTCAAAGGGATCCCTGCAAAGGCAGGTGATGTGGTAACCCCTCGATGTTGTGAAGTTACTCGAGGGAGCCCTGCAAAGGCAGGTGATGTAGTAATATTAGGGAAGCGAAACTGTACGCTAGGCTCAGTCTATAGAACAGTTCATAGGAAAGATTCTCAGCTAGTTAAGGAAGTGAAGCGCACGTTGGTGTGCAGTTTGAATCAGTTAGCATTTTGTCAAAAAAGTTTTCAAAGCCGCTTAAAGGGAACCAACCACCTCAGATCACCCTAATACACAGTTAGTACATGTCCCTGCACCCTAAGGATACCTTTCCAGCACTGTTTTTGTGTAAAATCTTGCATTAGAATAACTCATATAAAGAGTTTATAAACTTACTAGCCTGGTGACTTCTGGGCGTATCCCTCCTTCTGTTATACTTCAGGGCTGTGCATTCATTGCATGGCTGTGCTCCCCCTCCCTCTGTGCAGAGGAGATAACGATCACACCCATCAGGGCAGGGCAGCAGGCACGGAGGGAGGGGGAGCACAGACATGCAATGCACAGCCCTGAAGTATAACAGAAGGAGGGATACGCCCAGAAGTCACCAGGCTAGTAAGTTTATAAAGTCTTTATATGAGTTATACTAATGCAAGATTTTTCACAAAAACAGTGCTGGAAAGGTATCCTTAGGGTGCAGGGACATGTACTAACTGTGTATTAGGGTGATCTGAGGTGGTTGGTTCCCTTTAACTTGTAAATTAAAATAGATAAATTTGTTTAAGGGATAGTGCAAACACATTGCATTTATGTATTAATATTTGTTTGTTGAATAATTGTGTGTGAAAGAACGTGACTGGTATGAGACTCCTTGATTGAACTGAATGACCGTATGCATGTAATAAGGATTTAAAAATAAAAATCCTGATTGTATAAAGGAGTCCAATTAGTGCAATTAGTTGTGATCCCTTGTCAACTGGCATCAGGGATAAAACGGAGGAACATTTAGCAAGTTAAAAACACATAGTCACACTTCTGAGAATGAGATAAGCTGAAATCAAGTATTTAGTTAACATTGCGAAATTAAGCAGAAAGACTGGGAATACACGTAGTCGGGCTTGTCCTGTCCGTGTTTTGCCCGTGGCCTATGGTTTTGCAGTAAACTAACTAATTTTTGGGGAGGCTGCAAGTGAAGCGATTGTGTTGAATGTTCTGCAGATTTTGTGTGGGTTGTGCATGTTTCAGAAAAGTTGGATGTCCGAGGCTCCCTACAATATCATAGCGCAGAAATTGTTACATAGTAGATTAGCTGATGCTTGAAATAATAAGATCAAGGGTTTATAACCCCTCGATGTTGTTAATGTACTTGAGGGAATCCCTGCCAAGGCACGTGATGCTATACAGTTAGGAAGGTGAAATTGGGTATTAGCTATTTTCTTAGCCCAAAAAATGTAAATATGAACACGGAATAAAATCATATTTGTTCACTGATTCATGCTTTATAGTTAGTGGTTCAGCTACTTGGATTATAGGATGAAAAATAAAATGATTGACAAATTCATAGGAAGGAGTTGTGGGGGAAAGAAGTTTTGCAAAATATTGAAGAATATTTCCAAACAACCTAAAATCCTCTTTTCATGTTGATGCACGTGTTCCTCTATACTCATTGAAATGATTGTTTAATTCTCAAGCAGATACGGCAGCCTCAATGTCTGTCGCAGGTACTGAACCTGATAAAGAGAAAGAAATATGGTTGCAAAGTATAGCCGTTTGGATGCATCAGAAAAGTGGACACTTGGGAGAAAATGCCACGTACAGGTGGGCACAAGACAGAGGAGTGCCCTTATCTTTAGATGTTATAAAACAAGTCATTGCACAATGTCCCATATGTCCACATTCACATAAAAGGGCAGTACCACATACTGTAATGGGACACATAGGTGAATTGCCAACTTAGATTTGGCAGATGGATTTCATTAGTCCTCTGCCAGAGAGTAGAAGTTGTAAATCTATCTGTACAGCTGCAGACACATACTCAGAATTGATGGTGGGGTTTCTTTGAAAATCTGCCACCCAGTGGAGTACTTTGAGAACACTAAAACTGATAGACAATGGAGAGATAATTTGAGTGAGGCTCTCCAAATAATTAAGAACAGACCTATCACTGATTACACATAATCTGAGCATACATAAAGTACATGTAGATACACTGATCTATTGGAAATTGAAAGAGGAAGCACAAATTCCTTAGAGTTATTCCAGCGGCTGCAGGACTGGACATTACTCAGTAGAGGCAGTGCTCATAGCACCAGGTAAGGTAAGTACCATTTCTACTGGTTTTGCATGTAATGATACATTTACACAGGAAGGTAGGAACAGGCAGGCATCGGACACAATTGTGCCTGTTGCCTTGAAAAGACCACGATGTGGCTGCATGTAATTCAGGAGTTTCCTTCCTTCAGAGAAGACACAGGAAGGAAATTCCTGAATTACACGCAGCCACATCGTGGTCTTTTCAAGGCAACAGGCATAATTGTGTCCGATGCCTGCCTGTTCCTACCTTCCTGTGGCCGCGTGTAAATGTACCATAAGATTATTAAAGGACATTTTGGTGAAATTGCAACAAGATCTAGTTTTGCTTTAAAAGGTGCAATAGTAGTAGGAGGTGTTATTGATCCTGATTATCAAGGAGAAATTAAGGTTCTCATGTTAAATCTAGAGAAAGAACCCTTACTGTTGTCTACAGGCCAAAGGGTTGCCCAAATGTTACTTATACCTGTAAACTTGTTCCAAGTTAAGGAAGGAACAGCCCCTACAGAATTGACAGTCAGGGGAGATAAAGGTTTGGGCCCTCCAATATCACTAATGTGGGGGCCAAAATATGGGTACAGAATACCCAAGGACCGTCATCTGAGGCTGACGTCATTGCAGTGGGAAAAGATAGAACTCTGCTAATAATGAGACCAGGAGTGGAGAAGTGGGAATATGCTCCACAGGAAAAATGTTATTTACGGGAATGATGCCATCTTTTATTGTACCCTAGGTATGACTGTTAAGTGGAATCCTTGGAAGCGTATTTTTAGGCGTAGCTGATGGATGGAGCAACCTACACCGAGAGGGGCCGATAGCCAACAAGTTCCTGGTGCACCATCAAGTGACGGAAGCGTTGAATAACACTCAACCCACAGATTGTTGGATTTGTACTCATTCTCCTGTGACAACTACCAGTATTCCTTTCCTGGCCAAACCGGCAACAATGGAAGAAATCCTGATGTGGGACAATTGCTCAGACAGTTTGGCCAGTAATAATACCCGAGATGTTCGACTATGGAACACCACAGTACCTATCCCTATTGTAGGATGGGTTAATCTACCATGGTGGCAATGAAATCTTAGCGGGACAATTAAGAATTTGCAGTATATGGCCATTAAAGGAGCAGTTTGGGTGCCGAGAACTATAACTGTGTTGACTGATTTGGGATTGCTCCCTATGAACAATATACGTATAAGTTTTGGGACAATTACAAATACAGCAGATGCTTTCAAACCTAGTTTGCTGGAAAGGACAAATTCATGATGTGTTATGTCCTTATGCCACTATGTTTATTAATGGAAATAGTGATACCTGTAGTAATGTACCAGGTAATTTAATGTGTAATGAATCTTCTGAATATTAAGCTAATGAACCAATGTGTAGTAAACCTGATGCAGGATATTGTAGTCCTATTAGGCAAAAACCGGGCTGGTGTATATTAACCAATGTGAGTATCTTTGTTGATTTAGTACACCGACTAGTTTTACAAAACTTTGCTATATGGGATCTCCCCAGAGGGGCAATTACAGTTACGGGTAAAATTAGATGATATACAGCATTTGAGGGATAAATATCAAAAAGATAATAATGACCACAAAGATAACTGGTGGGTCAATACGTTTTCTTACCTGAATCCGGCAAATTGGTTTAAAGGAATTGGAGGATGGCTAATGTGGCTTCTGCAAGGGGCCTTCCAGGTCATATTGTTTTTAGTTTTAATATATGTATCGGTTAAAGTGATAGTATTTTTATTTCAATGTTGTCTAAAAAAATCAGAAAAGTTCAAATTAAATGTAAAAGTGATTTCTTATTGATGTATTGATCAAATATAGTTGCAGATGCAATTTCTCATCATTGGCTTAATATTCTCATGGAATGTTCACCCTCTGCTGGAAGAATTTTGAATTTCTTGATTCACCTTGTCTTGGTGATTGCGATTATGGTAATTCCACTTTTTAAACTGGAATTGTTATATATATAGCATGCAAAATATTCTGTGGGAAGCCAAAAGTACTGATGGTTTCTTATGGAAATGGAAAATAATTCCTGTGGTCAAGGACTGATTGTGATACCAATGTGATAAAAATGGCGTGTGGATGTGGATAGAATAGGTAATCATAATTAGAATAAGTGACCACAGGTCTTATCATTCATTCAATAAATGTATCAGTAACATGTTGAAATATGAAACGGTGAACTCTCCTTGACTTTATGCTGGTATGGTGAAAACATGAACTGAACTTCTTGAGACATACACATCCTGTAACAGGAAAACAGATGGACGTCTTGCACAACCAGTCACAGGAAGAAGTGAATATCCTGTGGCTGATGGTCACGGCATGAAAAAAGCTGGATCATGCCATCAGCGCGTGATCAGATATATTCTAAAATGGTATAAATAAAGGAAGTCACAGTCAGTGAGGGGGGAAATCCTTTCCAGAGGCCAACATGGATGGACGTCTCTGTGAAGCAAGTCATGGTCCTTCTCGCTGATCGTGACCTCCCCGATGTAGAAGGTGAAGCAGCTACAATATGCGGTAAACTATTAATGCCTATTCGCTATAGTTAAGTTTAGGTATAATTGGTATAATTTGTGTTAAGTCTGTATTCAATTGATGACAATTCATGTGCTACTTTATAAAACAAAAAAATGTAATCTTGCTATAGAGAATGTTATTATTCATGCCTGATTTGTAAGTCAGTGAGCACTACGTAAGTACGGGCTCTGCCCCGATCCAGGTAAATTTAGCAAGGTAGGTGAGCTGGACTTCAGAGTGAAGGCAAAAGGACCAACAAGTGTTAAGCATCTCTGGGAACTCCTTCAAGATTGTTGGAAGACCATTTCCAGTGACTACCTCTGGAAGCTCATCAAGAGAATGCCAAGAGTGTGCAAAGCAGTAATCAAAGCAAAAGGTGGCTACTTTGAAGAACCTAGAATATAACATATTTTCAGTTGTTTCACACTTTTTTGTTAAGTATTAAATTCCACATGTGTGAATTCATAGTTTTGATGCCTTCAGTGTGAATCTACAATTTTCATAGTCATGAAAATAAAGAAAACACTTTGAATTGGAAGGGGTGTCCAAACCTTTGGCCTGTACTGTATGTCAAAGCTTGTATTCCCGCCCTTGATACCAGCTCACATGCTCAGCACATACCACGTTGCAGGACTGTGTCTGCCTACAGGAGAACTGCTCTGCCAGCCATCACTGTGTGTCTGTATGGTTGAGCCAATCCTACCATTGCCATTAATGACTCATGTTCTAGATTCGTCTGTGTGGTTTTGTATATGCGTGTGATGGCGCTGACATACATGTGTTTCAACATCTTTTTTTCTGTTTCTCTAAATTAAAATATCCACTATTGTCCTCATTTCATTTTACAGGGTACATACAAATCTGTACAAACTAGATTTATTTCTACTGATTGAAAAAAAATTTACTGGTGGGCACCATTTTGCAGTTCGCCTCAGGCAGCACAGAGGCTAGGTTCACCCCTGGCTTTTCCCATGGGAGTCATTGTCTATGGGTAAAAAAAATGCACCGCCCAAAAACCGGAATCGGAAACAGACGATCTGTTTTTGGGTGCCTTGGTTTTTTTTTGACAGCTCCTGTTTTCTAGCTACAAACATAGCAGAATAGAAGAAAAAAAAACGCACCGTCCAAATGTAGCTTGAACCTAAAGCACCACTCAGGTGTTTTTATTTTTAATTTTAGCCCCGGAATAGTGCTTCTAATCTATGTTCCCTGAGCCTGCTCTTATACCCTCCTGCTGCCGTCTTGCCCTTCTGTCCCCAATGCTCCAGTATTCAATACAAGTCTATCAGAGCCTCGTTTTGGGTCTCATAGATTTGTATTAAGAGATTGTGATGTGATTTTGATTATAACTGAATATAGAACAGCAATATAGCTAATAGGGGTTATGGGGTCACACCTCCTGCCATGCACCCTTTCCCCACTAACCTACTTGCCCATTCAAATGGAGGTTTTTAAACTCAGAGAAAGGTATTGACTGAGTGTATGTCCGCAGTACAAAAACATGCCTCAAAATGGCTACTGGGCAGTCAAAGATATGGCTATATTTATATGCTGAGTGTCTCATTTCTTTCATATATCTCCTTAGCTATAATGCTGATATACAGGGTGGGCCATTTATATGGATGCACCTAAATAAAATTTGAATGGTTGGTGATATTAACTTTCTATTTGTGGCACATTAGAATATGGGATGGGGAAAACGTTTCCAGATGGGTGGTGACCATGGCGGCCATTGTGAAGTTGACAATTTTGGATCCAACTTTATTTTTTTCAATGGAAAGAAGGTCATGTGACACATCAAACTTATTGAGAATTTCATAAGAAAAACAATGGTGGGCTTGGTTTTAATCTAACTTTATTCTTTCATGAATTATTTACAAGTTAATGACCACTTTTAAAATGTGTTCAAAGTGCTGCCCATTGTGTTGGATTGTCAATGCAACCCTCTTCCCATTGAAAAAAATAAAGTTGGATCCAAAATGGCCAACTTTAAAATAGCTGCCATGGTCACCACCCATCTTGAAACGTTTTCCCCCTCCCATATACTAATGTGTCACAAACAAGAAGTTGATATCACCAACCATTCCCATTTTATTTAGGTACATCCATATAAATGGCCCACCCTTTATGTTCTGTTATATTGAAAATTGCATGTCTTAGAATTTCATAGTGCAGATGTCTTTTTATTAAAATGTGTTATGTAGCATTGTACCTGTATAAATTACATGAGGGAGAGCTACAGTTTTTTTTTCTTGCTATGTCTTGCTCCATACACTTGTATTGAGCAAAGCTGCGCCCACTAGTCAGGGGGTATGACCGGGAACATGCATTCCGCATAATTATGGCCCATTCCTGGATTAGAAACCGCAAATCCTCGCACTGCACAGTGGAGATTTATAAATCTGTGGTCACATAAAGTGATTGCAGAATTATCAGATTACACTAGACAACCCCTTTAATGGGAACCTGTCAGCTCGTTCTACCACCCTATGCTATCACTACATGTCCCTGAACCTGACTAGCTGATCCCTAACCATCTGTCACGGTGTAGTGAGAATGCTGATGAGGGAATGGCATTTATGGGCAGGGTGACCAGAGAAGACTAGTCTGGCCCTGAATGGCCCTGATCCCGAAGGTATCTCTGAAGATGAGAAGATTCGGGCCTCCAGCCTCTTCCTAAAACTCCTCCACCAGCCCTGCGCTATTCCCCCCTCACCTCCCTCCACAGAACTGGGATACAGCAACTCCAAAGGAAAGGACTTCAGCAACACAAACAGACAGGTCAACATAGCATAGCCTCCAGGCATAGAGTGAGACTCTATCAGCAGCACCACCTGGTGGAAGGAGATGCTGCTTAAAGACCAGGGAGAGGGGAGCCGAGGTGAGTCACACATTAACCCCTCAACCAGCAGCCGAACCTCATAGTGATAGCAGTTCCGGAGCACAACACAGGAGGCCCAGGACCTTCACAACTATCAATCATGCAGCTCTTAAAGACAAATGTGGCGCCCCGCAACGAGTGCGTCACAGGAGGGTATTGCAGCCATAAATGCAGCAGCAATATTCTCCGACCCAGCAGTTATCTGGTTAACTTAGAGATCCAAACCCTGCATGCATCACTTAACATAGAGGGCCAGTCCAAGGTCCTGGTGGGCGGACTGCAAGGGTAGTGTGTAGGAGAAGTACAGACTTTAGTTAGTCAGTCTGGAGTCAGTCTGAGAGAGTCTGGAGAGAGACTTGAACTTGAAGTAGGAGCGGGGGCTTTGCACCGCTGTGCAGCCCCTGGGCCGTCACCGGTCGGGTGTTAGCACCTGAGGCCTGAACAACCGGGATCGGGCATCACTAACCACGGGTTCCAAAAGACCCCCATGCCCAACTCACAGTCGGTTCACTGGTACCGAAGCTGGCAGCAGTTCACCTCTGCTACGCGAACCAGAAGCGTGGAGGAGCAGCTTCACAGGAGCACCCCACCACCCGCCAAATTCCAGTCGTCTAACCAGCGGTGTACCCACCGAGGGATTCAAGGCTCCCCAAAACATCCATAACGTACATCTTGGATAGGGATTGAAGCAGCCTCCCTGTACCCGACCTGGTATTCCTGGGCGACAATGGCAAATACTTAGCTAGAATGGAGGAACACTTCGGATCTCTGAGGGACACCTATCACTGCTGAGTCCACCCAGTCCACTACCCGTTAACTGAATGCCATGTACTGCCTGCTGGTTACAGTAAAGACCCGTTACAGAGACTTTCAGTGTCCGTGCTTCCTTATGATTGCATCCGTCCGCACACAAGGTAACCGCAGCTGCCGCACAACATCTTAAGCAGCTCCAGCCTCCGGGGATCACCGCTCAGCCTGTGGGGAGCGTTCCATCTTGCTGCTATCCATCCCCCGGAGGTCTCGCAGCGTCGGTAGGACTTACCGAACTACTCATAGGTGGCGTCACGAATAAATTAACCCCTTTAATCTTTTCCTACAAGACGTCTTCGACTTTTGATCTGCACTCAACCGGGCCTCACTACCGGCAGGCGTGGCCCACCCGTGACAAGGAGGAAGGAGCTACAGCCTGTCTAAACCAGAGTCCTGCGCCACAGTGAGTCAGAAAATGGCGTCACGAACAGGATACGAGCAGGCCCGTTCCCTAACGGGTATCATGTGCTTTAAAATTACTTTAATGTCTACAAAATGGACTTTGTTCGTCCCTAAAAGAACTTTCCCGCCTTTTCACCGTGGGCCAAGATGGGGCCCAAGATGGCGTTCCCGCCATGAGGATCCGCCACGTGCAAGCCCAGGGGTGAGCCACCGCCCCTCTTCGTGGGAGGGCTAAAGGCAAAGGCGCCAAACTCTTTGTCCGCCCTGATTGCTCGAATCAACCATGGGGGCGGACCCCAAAGACTTTTTCCCACAATTAGACTCCAAGACCTAATGTGGGAGTGTCAGAGACAGTTCTTCACCAGCTCTCTACCAGAACGGTTACTGGTTGAACGGGTGTGGTTCCCTCCAAAGAAGAGAATGGCCAGCACAAGACTCCAAGACCTAATGCGGGAGGTCGAGGCGGAGGCCAGAGCAGCCATAGGCCATCCGGGTCCGGGTCCCGTCCTTACCATTGACGGCAGCCCTGACTTCTGGCAGGAAGCTCTGCAAGAACTCCGTGTGAGGCTGATCAAGACTGTAGAATGGACGATCCGCAGCTGGAGCGCGAGCCTGGGCCGCCGATTACATCATGCGATGCAGCAGAGCCGACCAGGTACAGCTACTCCAGGACCGGACGACGTCGCCAGCTTTTCAACCGCCTCACCGTCGCCCACCACCTGTCCTGCTTCATCACCTGAGCCAATAGACTGCCTCATTCCAGTGGAGGCCCCAGCTCAGCCCGTTCCACGCTCTACCGAAGAGCTTGACATTTACCAAGTTTCCCCTGAGGAACCTGCCAACAGTTGTACTACTCAAGAGACTGTTGCCTGTTTCGTCCCCGTACCGGAGGCCTCCTTTGCAATTGCCGAGGCCCACCTGGTAACCGGGATTGAGACACCTCTACCTGCAGAAACAGAAGAAGAAGCAGGCAGCCTAGAAGCCCTGCAGGACGTCCCCGAGGAAGGATCCGCAGCACCACCGCCCCGCTGTACAGAGGAACCAGCTCCAGCATCTCCAACCATCGAGCAGCCCGATGTGGTCGTTGAGGGAGAAGAGGTAGACGACGACGAGACCCGCAGCATCCCTGAGGATCTCGACACCGGTTTTGCTTGGGGAGACAGCGAGGACCCTCCGTCCGAGCAGCCAGCTCAGGTACGCTGGTCGGGTGCAATGCCTTCCCCTGTGCCGTTCCACCGAGTGCCGGTCCAGACTGCCCGCCAAGCCCAAGCTTCCTACCAAACCACCAGCTCCACCGTTCATCTTCACACCCCGAGTCGCACCGACGGAGATGTACGCCAGCATCGACGAGAGGAGTGGCGAGCCCGTGAACGCGCCAACATGCAGGCCCGTGCCGAGGCTCGCCGCCAGCCGCCGCTGCCTGATGAACTCCGCCGCGAAGGTAGAATTTCTACCTTTAATTTATCTACCGGGTGGGGGTTCGCTTGGGAGGTGGGTTTGAATGAGGAGGTGTTTATGAGGCGCCGGGAAGTCGAGTCACACTTGCCCAGAGGATATCCCGATCGAGACCCATACCGGGGCGATATAATCACTTACGAGTGCTATGCTTGTCCAGATGGGTGGTTCGCTATCCGGGTGCGCCATCGTTCTCCGCGCCAGTGACTTAAAAGCTTGGACTCACTCAATAACTGACTCTGTTCCTGTTAAACACTGACTGTGTGATCTGGCGGCACCAGCCTGAAGTCTTATTAAGGACAGCCGACCCTCTGCCGGGTTCGCAAAAGTAAATACCTGCTTATTTTACCTGCCTTATTTTTGCGTAAAATAATGACCTGTCATTAATAAAAGTGTATTACCTGTTATAAAATATAAAAACCTCTGTAATGTGGGTAGTGTGACGCTTGGAGACAAGCGTATTAAACCAAGGGGGAGTGTGGCGCCCCGCAACGAGTGCGTCACAGGAGGGTATTGCAGCCATAAATGCAGCAGCAATATTCTCCGACCCAGCAGTTATCTGGTTAACTTAGAGATCCAAACCCTGCATGCATCACTTAACATAGAGGGCCAATCCAAGGTCCTGGTGGGCGGAGTGCAAGGGTAGTGTGTAGGAGAAGTACAGACTTTAGTTAGTCAGTCTGGAGTCAGTCTGAGAGAGTCTGGAGAGAGACTTGACCTTGAAGTAGGAGCGGGGGCTTTGCACCGCTGTGCAGCCCCTGGGCCGTCACCGGTCGGGTGTTAGCACCTGAGGCCTGAACAACCGGGATCGGGCATCACTAACCACGGGTTACAAAAGACCCCCGTGCCCAACTCACAGCCAGTTCACTGGTACCGAAGCTGGCAGCAGTTCACCTCTGCTACGCGAACCAGAAGCGTGGAGGAGCAGCTTCACAGGAGCACCCCACCACCCACCAAATTCCAGTCGTCTAACCAGCGGTGTACCCACCGAGGGATCCAAGGCTCCCCAAAACATCTATAACGTACATCTTGGATAGGGATTGAAGCAGCCTCCCCGTACCCGACCTGGTATTCCTGGGCGACAATGGCAAATACTTAGCTAGAATGGAGGAACACTACGGATCTCTGAGGGACACCTATCACTGCTGAGTCCACCCGGTCCACTACGCGTTAACTGTATGCCATGTACTGCCTGCTGGTTACAGTAAAGACCCGTTACAGAGACTTTCAGTGTCCGTGCTTCCTTATGATTGCATCCGTCCGCACACAAGGTAACCGCAGCTGCCGCACAACATCTTAAGCAGCTCCAGCCTCCGGGGATCACCGCTCAGCCTGTGGGGAGCGTTCCATCTTGCTGCTATCCATCCCCCGGAGGTCTCGCAGCGTCGGTAGGACTTACCGAACTACTCATAGGTGGCGTCACGAATAAATTAACCCCTTTAATCTGTTCCTACAAGACGTCTTCAACTTTTGATCTGCACTCAACCGGGCCTCACTTCCGGCAGGCGCGGCCCACCCGTGAAGGAGGAAGGAGCTACAGCCTGTCTAAACCGGAGTCCCCGGCCACGGTGAGTCACAAACACATACACAGCAGCATCCAGCAAGGTCAGCACCAACTAAGCACGTGACAGTACCCCCTATTTTAAGAGAGGCCTCCGGACTCGACTACGGCACATCCGAAATAAGTCTACATCCCCCTGAGTGACAAGATATCAAAGACATTAAGGGTTGCCAAACCAAGGGGTAGGTCAAGGCGGTACAGTACAGGAATACAAATGGCCAATATCCAAAACGGTCCTATAACCCCAGAACCAGGAGCCCCAGCAGCACACGTCCACCTGACATGTTTTGACAACACCCACATATACTTATTAACTCTCAGGTCTGTACCTGCACGTTTATTTCCAAATCCGCGGTCACAGTTAGAGGGCACACATCCAGGAAGGTAAACTGCAGAAGCGTCCCCCCGGGGCCCAGGGCTCCCTCCCCTGGAGTGCACAGCAGGATCCACCGTCCCCCACGGCCCCTTCTCCTGGAATGACGCCTAGACCCACCATTAATCTGAGGCATAGTCTGGACTCCACCCCCTTCTCCAGGCTAACTCCCATTTACTTCTGGAACTGGGGCAGGAGTCAGTGCAACCAGTACGGTAGAAATAGTTGTAGCGAGGCAATTACTCACACAGAAAGCCCCTCAAGTTACAACCCTTCTGGCCCGCCAGTCAATTACTGGGTTGTGTTTCTCCAGCCAGGGAAGGCCCAATACAATCCAAGTGGGTAGGTTTTCCAAGAGGAGACAGGACAGAACCTCCTGGTGGAGAGTTCTTATGCTCAGGTTCACATTACGCAGCACTTGGGAGAGGACCTTCTGGCTGAGTGGAACTGAGTCGATCGAGGCGATGGGAATGGGTCTCACTAAAGCACTGCTGGTGAGACCATGAGCCCGAGCAAAGCGAGAATCCATCAAATTGACCCCTGCTCCGCTATCGACCAGAACAGGCACAGTCTCGGTTTAATCATCCACCACCACCTTGGCAGACAGTGTGAATGGAGACTTAGTGAGGAAGGAAAGATAAACTCTCTGGTAGCCTCCTTCTGAACGGCCCGAGGTAGGCTGCTTCTAAGACTGCGTAGTCTTGGAACGAAGTGAACAAACCTTAATAAAATGGTCAGATTTTCCACAGAAAAAACATGCTCCACCCACTTGGTGAACAGTAGCCACAGGAGGTTTACCGCGAGAACCTTCTGCCCCCAACTGCATTGGTTCATCGGTTATAGTCTCCTCAGCAGGGATAGGTACAGGAGATATAGTAGGTTTTGATATCTCCCTCAGGCATCTGTCAACCCGTATGGCTAGGGACATAGCAGCCTCCAATGACTCAGGTGCAGCATACTGAACCAGGGTGTCTTGCAGACTAGCTGACAAACCCAAGCAGAACTGACTCTGTAGGGCTGGGTCGTTTCACTGGGTGTCAGTCGCCTATCTCCGAAACTCCGAGCAGTACTTCTCCACTGCTCATGTGCCCTGCTTGAGTTTACGGAGATTAGACTCAGCAAAGGTCACCCTATCTGGTTTACCATACACTTGAGTCAGAGCAGCAAAAAACCCGTCCACTGACCGCAATGATGGTGAGTCAGCGAGGAGGGAAAAGACCCAGGTCTGGGGGTCCCCTTTAAGAAGGGAGACTATAATCCCCACCCGCTGTTCCTCACTTCCAGATGAACGGGGCCGGAGCCTGAAATACAGCTTACAGCTTCATGGAAAACAAAAAATGCATCTCTTTCCCCAGAAAACCTATCTGGAAGAGAGACCTTGGGTTCTTGCATGGCCTGAGCATGAGCCGACGCCAGACATCCCACGACTTGCTTCAGCTGTTGCACTACCTGAGTCCGCTGACCAGTTACCTCTTCAGAGATGGTCTGCATCAGGCGAGAAAATGCATCAGCTGAGGCACTCTGAGACATAGTGTCTCAAGGAAAAAGGTATGGGCTGCTGATAATGTCACGGTGTAGTTAGAATGCTGATGAGGGAATGGCAGTTATGAGCAGCGTGACCAGGGAAGACTAGTCTGACCCTAGTCTAGGAACCCTGAATGGCCCTGATCCTGAAGGTATCTCTTAAGGTGAGAAGGTTCAGACCTCCAGCCTCTTCCTAAGACTCCTCCACCAGCCCTGCGCTATTTCCCCCTCACCTACCTCCACAGAACCGGGATACAGCAACTCCAAAGGACCTCAGAAACACAAACAGACAGAACTGCACAGCACGGCTTCCAGGCATAGAGTGAAACTCTATCAGCAGCACCACCTGGTGGAAGGAGAGGCTACTTAAAGGCCAGGGGGAGGGGAGCCCAGGTGAGTCATACATTAACCCCTCAACCAGCAGCTGAACCTCATAGTGAATGCAGTTCTGGAGCACAACACAGGATGCCCAGGACCTTCACAACTATCAACCATGCAGCTCTTAAAGACAAACACATACACAGCAGCATCCAGCAAGGTCAGCGCCAACTAACCATCTCTGTCTGCTCTAAAAATGCCCTATAAAGATTGAGAAAAATTACATATACTTACATACAGTCTCCATTTCGAGACTGGAAAGGCAGGCTCCGGGGCTCCATTCTCCCTCCTCGCTTGCTCTCCACATGCCCCAATAAGCATCATCAGTCTTTCTTCTGTTCCACCTCCTGTTTCAAATTTGCGCCTCCTTTGCTGCTATGATATGCTGGCCCAGAAAGTCATATCCAGCCGGGTGCATTGTGGGGGCTGATCACGTGGTACGGCCCGGTTCCGGCGCATGCGCAGTGTGCATATTGAAGCTGACCATGTGATCAGCCCCCACAATACACCGGGCCGGATGTGACGTTCCTGCTGGGCATCACAGTAGCAGAGGAGGCGCGAATTTCAAATAGGTGGTGGAACAGAAGCAAGACTGATGACGCTCAGCGGGGCGTGAGGAGAGCAAGCAAGGAGGGAGAATGGAGCACCAGAGCCCGCCTTTCCAGTCTCTGAATGGGGACTGTATGTAAGTATATGTCATTTTTCTCAATCTTTATAGGGCACTTTTAGAGCAGACAAGGATGGTTAGGGATCAGCTAGGAAGATGCAGGGACAGGTGGTGATAGCAGAGGGGGGTAGAACGACCTGACAGGTTCCCTTTAATAAACAGTATCATTATTATGAGTGCATTTGTTCAAGGAGCTTCTTAAAGTTTAAATTCAATCTCTTAGATTTGCTGTAGACAAGTTAGCAATTCTATGAACTGCACCAAACTAGATCTTTAACAACAAATTACAATTTGTCTCTTGGTCTGTATTATTCCTATTTAAAGATAAGACAAACAATAGGTTAAGCAATACCTCTCCAGATATGTCAGTGTAGCAGGTCCACATAAATCGTATATTAAAACCATTATGGGTTCTGATAAGATGGAATACATTGAACACTCAATGTAAAAGCTATGAATACTCTTTGGTGAAGTTGAGGATCACATAGAATAGATATTATTCAGTTAACCCTTCATGGCCATGCCTCTAGTCAGCCTGAGTCATCTATTTACATGGCAGGATGACAGTTTTATATGTGTGTACTGTATGTTTGTGCAAATACAGTATGGATTAATCCCAAAATTTGGCTACATTTCGAAATCGGGTCAGATTTTAACTTTAATAATTATCAGTATGCTTGTACCACTGTACTTAAAATGATATAGTTAAGCCGAAGGCAATGTTCATCATGCTATAAGTCTATTTTTATCAAAACTACTCAGAACAGCCAAAAGACATTCAATTTCTCCTAAATGTTGCTGCAAAATCAGATTCATCACCTCGGGGATTAGGAAAAATGCTGAGCCAATTTAATGACAGGATTTAGTTCATTATTTATCTTTTAGGATGTAAATTATTGATTACCATGAATTTTTTATCATTTTGCTGTCCACTGACTAATTCATAGGAAAAAACATAAGCCGGTGTTACAATGAACAATCTCCCCCTTTTTTTATGTACAAGATGCATCTCCACTGCCTTTGACAGATGATAATCTGTCAAAATGAAAAATTAACACCTGTTCTCTTAATTTATCATATTCTGCCTCTGTTCTATTAATGGCCATTCCTCTGTATATTCTGCTGCATTTTTCCGCACTAAACAAAATGGCAAACTAAATAAACAGGTCAGATGGCTGCTAAAGTCTATAACTTTCCATGGAAATTTCAATAGGGAGATGGATGGTGTGCGCCGCTTATTAAATGTATTCACAAAACGAAAACACTGCATAATACTTTGTGTCATATTCTGTATCTTCACTTGATCATGAACAACAAGAGCTAAGCTGCAAAATATAAAATATTAATGTTTTAATATATATATGAAAAAAATAAGTGTATGTTTGGGTTTGCGGTTTGCATTGCTATTAACTTGATTACTTTAATGATCAATACTTATAGAGGACTATGCATGACTATTAACAGCCTGGAATGCTGGCTTTGTTTTCTCTTCTACCTGCACTTTTTCTCTCTTTTTGTTTGCTAGGTGGACTGAACCCTACTAGAGTGTTGCAAGACATGTATTGTGAACTGAGACAAACTTATCTCTCCTCATTGTTCCTGCATTGTCTTAGTGCCCCATTACACGTAGCGACACACCAGCGATCCCGACAACGATCTGACCTGGCCAGGATCGCTGGTACGTCGCTACGTGGTGGCTGGGGAGATGCCAGACAGGCAGACTTTTCAGCGATCCCCATTTTGTGGCCGACACCCGACGGTCGTTGGGATCTGTCAGGTTCTCGGCCGCAGAATGGGGATCGCTGGTCGTTGCCCCTGTCATACACCACGATGCAGTATGCCCAGTGGGAGATTGCTGATCGAAAAATGGTCCAGGCCATTCGTTAACAATCAGCGATCTCACAGTAGGGGGGTTGCTCGGTAGTGTGTGTCACACACAGCAATATTGCTGGCGAAGTCGCTGTTACATCAGAAAACCTGTGATGTTGCAGTGATATCCCTAGTACCCCTTACACAAGCTGCTGAAACCCTTTACTCTTAGCTTTACTGTATTATTATCATATAATTTACCAGTCTTCAGCTCGATCTCAATCCATGCTGACTTGATGGATGAATGCTGTGTAGGAAGATCAAGCTTGTGCAGCCTAGATATGTCCACCACAAGCTTCTCCGCCATTATCTTGATAGTATCAAGCCATCAGATTGCTGGTCTTTCTCTTCACCTTGTTTCTTCTATTCTTCCTACCATGATGTCCTTTTACAGTGATTTCTCTCTTCGTATGATGTGTCCAAAGTATTCAAGTCATAGCTTGGTGTCTGGCTTGATTTGTTCCAAAATTGCTTTGTTTGTTCTTTTTGCCATCCATGGTATTGATAACATCCAGCACAACATTTCAAAGGTGTTGTTTCTTCTTCAGTCCTCTTTTGTTATCGTCCATATTTCACTTCCATTTGTTAGTAAAGAAAAGACGAAACTATGTATGAGCCATGTCTTGGGTGCAACAGAGCTTATGTTTTCCCCATACTATAAAAGACCTTTTCTATAGTAAATGACTTGAGATAACAGAGCATTGTGGTTATAACAGGCTGGTACTTTATTAAGATTTAATCATGTATCCATTCCAATTGTTTAATCATCAAAACTTTTTATAAACACCCGTTCCATCCATAGTCATGTAAACAAATGACTCTTTTATTTATAAATACTGAACTTTAACTTTATTAAATCCACTGATCCCCCCAGCAGAGCTGGGTGACCCTATCTCTAACAAAGTGCCAGCGTAATTATACATTACATTTACCATGTTCTTGAGGGCGGGCGGGCGGGGATTTCAGCTGCTGCTGCTATCACTGGCCTGTCTGGCCAAATTGCCCCCCTTTTATACCCGGGCTGAGGGATTACTGACCAATAAAATAATTTAAATTTGGCGGGCTAGATCCCGCTCAATTTTCGTCTGTGACGTCATTTGACCCAGCAACTAATCTGCTGGGCCAATGATTGAGCTTCTTTGTCACAGCTCGTTGCCCCAAGATGGCTCCCATCCTATGGGGATAGTTGCCAGTTCATGGGTGCAACAGAGCTTATGTTTTCCCCATACTATAAAAGACCTTTTCTATAGTAAATGACTTGAGATAACAGAGCATTGTGGTTATAACAGGCTGGTACTTTATTAAGATTTAATCATGTATCCATTCCAATTGTTTAATCATCAAAACTTTTTATAAACACCCGTTCCATCCATAGTCATGTAAACAAATGACTCTTTTATTTATAAATACTGAACTTTAACTTTATTAAATCCACTGATCCCCCCAGCAGAGCTGGGTGACCCATTAGGACGGTGCCTTATAGGCGCCGGCCCCCCCCAACCAAGCCTCCACAATGCTCTGTGCCCCGACATTAAAAATGTCGAGGCCAACATCCGACAAGTGGATCATGTCCCGGCGATATAAGCCATGGACAAAACCTTCCAATTCCCTGTGCCTGTAGGAAAACATGCCTATGGTGGGTAGAAATTTTTCCATCTCCCTGTTCAGTCTCTTACGCATTTTTTCTAAAAACATATTGTTTTTCACCTTCCATGTTAATCGTGGTATTACCTCTGAAAATACCAATTTCACACCTTGAATCCTCTGGGCGAGCCAACAAAAATCCGACTTGATTCGCCATAAAAGTTCCAAGGAAGAACCTTTACCTAGATCGTTTCCTCCGGCGTGACAAATGATTAAGTCTGGCCGGGGGAAACGGTCGAGCAGTTGTAAAATGAATTCATTGACATTATGCCACCTCAAACCCCTTACCCCATACCATCGGATGACAACTTCGGATTCCTTAAATGACAGATTCTCAGTGTAGCTTCTGCTCCTGGCCCTCTTGTGTGCCCAATAGATGTATGAGTGGCCGATGATCCACACTATTTTAGGGTCTAGGAAATAAATTAACCGTTAGAATACTTTGTGAGTGGCAGAGAAGGCTTAAGCAACTAATTTTGGGGGGGGGGGGGGGGGTAACCCATTCAATTAAATATTTTTACTAATAGGGCGTATGTATTTTTTAAATGAGTTAGATGTCCATCTACCCACTTTTTTGATGCATGCTTCGTTCAGACCTTGTTGTGCGGCCAGGCTAGCTGCTCCAATTCGAAACGAGTGGGATGTTAGGTTGAGATCTTTTATATTTAAGTGATCTAAACATTTGCGTAGAACTGATCTAAACTGAAAAACGGTCAATGGGGTACCATCTGAGTGTACAAATAAGCTGCCCGATAGTGGATTGCGGGTGTTCAACCAAGTTCTCATTGCCACAATTGGGCAAATTCCCTCATTGACTGAGGGGTGGAGGACAATCACTTGGCCTTTGCCAAGTTGGTCCGTCTTGGATTTGCGTAAGTAAATATACAATGCTGTTTGTGACCATGAGATATCTTGTAATCGAAGCCCGGACGCATTAGATCTGCTTATAGCCACTAATTCACTGATCCTCATTGCAGTAAAGAATAAAGTGAGGAATGATGCTCTAAACATATTGGCCTCGTAATTGCTAAAGCAAACATCACCCAGCACAGTACATATGCTTGAAAGGACAGACAGAGGCATAGGAGCTCTGTCATCAGGGGCACAAAAAGATTTTTTATATCCTTTCAAGAATTTTTTTAACCAAAAATGATTCCGTGATTGCCGGGAATCCCGCTAATTTAAGAAAAAACGAAATTCCGGCAATTATTTTCGTTACTGATGAATAAGCTAAGCGTTTAGCTGCGAGGGATTGAAGAAAGGGGAGGGACGCTTGACCTGCTTCCACTGTCGGGCAAGCTCCTATGTGTAAACAAAATTGCACCCACGAATACCAGGACGTGCAATATGACGACCAAGTCCGTGGTGCGAGTGATTGACGTATGAAATGTGGTATCAACCCAATAGGAGATTCCATAATTCTATTGGTACCTGCATGCTGTTCGGTTCCGCCCATGGACATCTGGCCCGGAACTGTGCCGTGTCATTGCGGGAGAGAAGAGCACACAGGGGATGACTAGCGGTAATATACAGCTGAAACCTTAACAAAATATTATAAGCTAAACACATGACAGATAATCGTTTTAGCAATATTGAGATTAAATATGATTTGGACGATAAAGAATTAACCGTAAACGCTGAGGTCTTGCTGTTTGTGTAAAAGATAATCCTTCTATTTAAAAGGCTGCTACCCCAAAGGGCAATTATCACCGTCAGAGAAAATGTATCACGGAGTGATGGGGAGTTGGAGAATTGTTCTGCAAGCTCCTCCGGCCATTTGGTAGACACCCATTCTGATCTGAAAAGAATGCCTAGTCCCGTATTGTCTGCGCAGACATGTAACTGTAGGTCCATTGCGTTAATGTACTGCGTTTGACAACACGTGACCCCATTAAAACGTGATAAAAATTCTGACCATACGTCTAAGTCAAGCTTAAGGGGCTGCGTAATTAATATATGAGAGTCAGCATTAACATTGGTCATGCCTTCGTATAATCGCCGTAGGAACGGCCGACCAAACGGGATGACCCGTAATGCAAAGTTAAGGGTCCCTGCTAAAATCTGGAACTCCTTTAATGTGGCTGTTGTTTTCTCTTTGAAAGAATTAATCAAACCTCGTAGTTTAATAAGTTTATCCTCTGGTAACCTAAATTCCATTGTTTGAGAGTCTATTAATATTCCTAAAAATTCTATAGACGTATGCGGAAGTGTGGTTTTCTCGAGGGCTACCGGGACCCCAAAATGATCCATCAGTGACAAAAATGAATTTAGTAATGATTCGCAGCATTTGGATCCAGGAGGGCCGACAAATAAAAAATCGTCTAAATAGTGTGTTATTCCTCCCTCTGGGGAGACTCTCTGTGTGCACCATTGAAGGAAAGATGAGAATGTTTCAAAATAATTACATGACATGGAGAAACCCATTGGGAGGCACCTGTCAAAGTAGTATTTTCCTTCAAAGGCAAAACCCAGAGAATTGAACCCAGATGGGTGAACTGGGAGTAGACGAAATGCTGATTGTATATCAGATTTCGCCAGTAGTGCTCCCTTACCAAATTTTTGCAATAATTCGATCGCAGAATCAAAGGATGCATAAGAAACTGATGCAACCTTTGGGTCTACTTGGTCATTTAATGACGCGCCCTCAGGATAAGACAAATGATGTATCATCCTAAATGACCCTTTTTCTTTCTTGGGAACTATCCCAAGGGGGGAAATGCGAAAATTTTTAAACGGGGGGTCTAAAAATGGGCCGGTACATCTACTGTCCCTTAATTCTTTATTAATTTTTTCCCGAATTACATGCGGAAACTTTTTAACAGACGGCAAATTATTACGGGGGGTGCAACCAGATCCAAGAAAAGGCGGAACATAAAATCCGTATGCAAAACCGGAATGTAGCATTTCCGCATTATCCCGATCCGGGTATTGGTTTAACCATGGTATTAGATTTGTGAGCCTCACTGGGCTCGTGGCCTTTAAGAAAGGGGTCCTTAACTACGCTTGTATTTTGTTTCTTAAAACATTTTATCGCGGAGTGCCCTCCCCCGCATGATGAACATTCGTGTTGGTAGCGGCAGTTTTGCAGCCACCGGCAAGAAGATTCATTAAATGCGAAGCAGAATCCCTTCCTAACCGCGGTTGATGTGGTCTGCTTCGCCGGGGGCTGGCGTGGAGGAACCATCAACTGGAGCCAAAGACCCACGTCTTTGGTTCCCCATTTCAGTGAGGGATGTACGGCTAACTTTTGACGAAAGGCCTCGTCGTAGTTCAGCCATCCGTTCCCCCAAAATTTCTATAAGCTTCTAATATTATGTCCACATGTTGGAACAATCCTGAACATAGATTAGGTGATTTTTCACCTAATACTGCCGAGTATATTAGGAAGGCTTGAAGCCATGTATTGAATGAGCGGTATGCTCTTTTTTTACTATCTCCCTCCTTGTCGTCACGCCCCTCGTATTTACTCGAGTCGCGGGTCGGCAGGAGGGAAAACAAGTCTAGAAACTCTCCACCCCAAATCTTTTCTTTTACATTGTTTGCTAAGTGAAAACCCAACGGGGATACCTCGCAAGGGATAGCCTCTTTTAAATGTGTTTCAGAGATTCCCGAGCTGGCTTTCGTTTGCGAGGATGCCCCGTGGGGGGATGCGGCTAGAAAGGCTGCCGCTACAGTTTCTTTAACAAGATTAGATATAGACGAGGCTAAAGAAGGGGTAATACAATCACTTATAGAGTTATTCTCACCGACTCCTGGCGTGGCTGGAGTTCCTCGTCCTCGGGAGACGTCCGTCCTAGGGAGACCCGGATAGCTGACCCCATCGTCGCGGCTGCCGGTCTGTTGCGGTCCTGGGTCCGCTCCGTTGTTTCTGTTCTGTTGCTGCAGGCCCCAAACCTGAAGTGCCGGGCTCGTGCCCCTGTAGATGGAGTCAGGGGTGCTGGATGCACCGGATCCGTTCCCAAGTGGGAGACCACTTGGCAGGTTTAGCCTTTGCATATCAACCCCTCCATCCCTAGGAGGGATGATTTGTAGAAGAGGGGATAGAGGGGCTCTGGGTGATTCTCCCCTCGGCCTCTGGCTCAGGCCCGTTTGCGCCCTGGCCTCTAGGCCAGGTTCCATAGCTCTCTGCATCCATAGAGATTCAGCTTCCCATTGGGAAGTTTGCCCTTCCCCAAGCACCATAGTGCATGGGACCGTATTTGGGCTGTCGGTTCCTGTGCCCAGGTTTAGCTCTCTTTGCAAGGAGGGCAGTGCGCCCCTCCTGTCCTCGCTCCCTCTATCCCCTATCGTTGTTCCGCGCACCGCAGTGCCATTCGTTTCCATGGTGATGCGTCCCTCAGTGCCCCGGGACGTCACTTCCAGTGAGCCGGATGACATCATTTCCTGCGCGACTCGCAGGGCTGTTCCTGCACCGGCCGCCTGGGGCCGAGAGACCCGGTCGCCGTCCGCTCGGCTCTGGGTGCAGCTACCACCGCCGCTTTTCGTTTGTCTCCTCCTGATCCTCCCATGTGAGGGAGGTGAGTAGGTTTCCCTCCGCGGTCTCTTCTGCCGCTGGCTCCTGCGCCGTAGCATTGGGTCCTGGGTATCGGGATCCGATTCACCTCTCGCTTCTCCTGGCGTGGTAGTCCCTTCTTCATTGAGACACCTACGGAGCCAATCTTCACCTCCCTGGCTTCCCGCTCTCCTCAGCAGACGTTCTAGAAGGGCTTCCATGATTTCAGCTGCTGCTGCTATCACTGGCCTGTCTGGCCAAATTGCCCCCCTTTTATACCCGGGCTGAGGGATTACTGACCAATAAAATAATTTAAATTTGGCGGGCTAGATCCCGCTCAATTTTCGTCTGTGACGTCATTTGACCCAGCAACTAATCTGCTGGGCCAATGATTGAGCTTCTTTGTCACAGCTCGTTGCCCCAAGATGGCTCCCATCCTATGGGGATAGTTGCCAGTTCATCCTCACCAGTGAAATGTTCGTTGATTTGAAGACCTTGTCCGGTGACTTTATCGTACAGTCTTACTGTATTACTCTAAATTAGACCTGGGCATATTTAAGTGTTAAAGTAGTGAAGAGGTTAAATAATTTTTAGACTTTCCAAAATAACCTCTAGAGGGAGGGTGGTCTACTTTTCAGACAAAGAGCTAATTCAGTGGGGGTAGTTAAACTTGGCGGAGGCTGGGAATGATCTTGATAATTATGGAACTTTGTAAGTTGCTATGTGTTAAATTGTCAGACATACCTAAATTTATGCATGATGCAGACATGTATTTGAAAGCATTTTAGATGTGAACACACAATAAAGATTTGGAGAGTTTAAGAAATTACAAGTTGTGTAGTGCTTTGATTCTCAGCAGTGCTGATAGAATCCTTGAAACTTCAGAAGTAGGGAAGCCGACTTTAACAGTAGCCCATGAGCCAGGGGCAGCCAAATGGCTGGAAATCAAATGAAATAAGTAGTGATAGAGCTAATAAATCATTCAAATAAATTCAGATTCCTCTCAATATCACAAATTCAATTTAAGCCCCCACCTCAACTCTCCTTTGATGCACCAGTGATCCCGACAAATATAACGATCCTGTAGGGATCGTTGGTGAGTCGTTACCTGGTCGCTGGGGAGCTGTCAAACAGGCAGATCTGGGATCAGGGAGCTACCTCCACATCACTGGTAACTATGATAAACAGCGGGTATCTAGGCAGCGCGTGCTGCCTAGATACCCGGTGTTTATCATAGTTACCAGCGTCCTCCCTGCTTACAGGCAGCACTAAGCAGGGAGGACGCTGGTAACTATGATAAACACTGGGTATTCAGGCAGCGGGCGCTGCCTAGATACCTGGTGTTTATCATGGTTACCAGCACTAAGCAGGGAAGACACTGGTAACTATGATAAACACTGGGTATCCAGGCAGCGTGCGCTGCCTAGATACCCGGTGTTTATCATAGTTACCAGCGTCCTCCCTACTTAGCGCTGGTAACCATGATAAACACCGGGTATCTAGGCAGCGCACGCTGCCTGGATACCCAGTGTTTATCATAGTTACCAGTGTCTTCCCTGCTTAGTGCTGGTAACCATGATAAACACCAGGTATCTAGGCAGCGCCCGCTGCCTGAATACCCAGTGTTTATCATAGTTACCAGCGTCCTCCCTGCTTAGTGCTGCCTGTAAGCAGGGAGGACGCTGGTAACTATGATAAACACCGGGTATCTAGGCAGCGCACGCTGCCTAGATTCCCGGTGTTTACCATGGATACCAGCCTGTGAGATTGCTGATCGCTGGTCTCTCGCTGTCACACGGAGCGATGCGTGCTGACCAGCGGGAGACCAACTATCAAAAAATGACCCAGAGCACTTTGTAACAATCATCGATCTCACAGCAGGGGCCTGATCGCTGCTAAGTGTCACGTGTCACACTTAGCGAGATCGTTAGTGAGATCACTGTTACCTCACAAAACCTGTGACGTTACAATGATTTCGCTAATGATCTCGTTATGTGTGACGGGGGCTTTACAGTCCTATTGTGATAAGCATATGTTTTTGTTTTCACACGGGCCATGCATACATGCAAAACACATGGCAGCATGAATAACAAGAGGCAATACAAACTATTGATCCATGAAAAGCACAGACTGCACACGGATGGCATGCAAAAGCATAGGAAAAGCTTTTCAATTTCTTTCTTTCTTTATCTATACCGGAAAAACACTGAGGACAAACTGATGGCACACTGAAGGAAAACCCTGACACTGATATTGTTTTTTCATGTGCTTTATTTAAACACATGTGAAGGAGTCATGAGGCTTCTTCATTCACATGCCCATGTTTAAAACCCCTTCCCGACCCATGACGTAAGTGTATGTCATGGGCGGGTACCCACCTTTGATGTGAGCTTCAGGGTGGAGCTCACATTATTCTCCAGACATCTCAGCTGATCTTGTGGAGCCCACTGGGACGGGGTACTCGGTACCGGATCGGGGTACTGCTGGGGGATGTCACGGCGGTCCTGGTCCGGACCGTGTCCCGGGTTCACACAAGTAAATGGGGTTTATTTACAAGGGATTAGGTTTGTCGTGACGCCACCCATGGGTTGTGGTCAGGGTGACCACCGCTGCTGCAGAACCTCCGGGGATGATGTTTGGCAGCTGTAGATGGAACGGCTCCCCGCAGGTAGAGCCTGGTTCCCCGGGGCAGTGGTAATTAAAGTCTGTGATGGTTGTTATAGATGTTACAGGAAAGTAGGGGTAGTAGTAGAGATGATGAGAGTGGAGGCAATGGCAGTTTATGAGGGAAAGTAGGGTTTCAGCACAAGGATCACACACATTCACGTTTGTTGTCGTTTTCCAAGTCTTTACTGTGCAGATGGTAAAGCAGGGTATTGTCCACGGAGTCTGTACCGGGGCCGGGTTGCTCCCACCCTGACCGGGTCCTTGGCTTCCTACTTCTGTGCTTTGTGTGTGGCCCTGCTGCCACTTTTAGCTGAACTGCTGGCCCTGTCTTCCCTCACGGGCACCAATCTGCTAGGCAACTTGAGTCCTCTGTGTCACTGACCCCTCCATGTTGCTTTGCTATGGTACAGTGAAGATGGTGGACCTTCACTATTCCGGTATTCACTGTCCTGTCTCTCTTAGGCACAGCATTGGATCCGGTATCCGTCCTAAGCGCCTCTCCGGGGTGAGTTCAGGGTAACTCCTTGTCCCGGGTGTGTTCCTCTGTTTCTCTGACTCCTTCCCTCAGAACTCTCAGGACCTCCACTCCCTCTTCTTCTTTCTCACTAACTCAAACTAAACTCAACTCAACTGACTAACTGTCACTGTCATTCTGAGGTAAACAACATTAGCTCCTCCCACTCTTGCAGGTGCCACCTAAGCTCCTCCCACTTTCTAGTGTAGTGTTGTGTGGGGAGTGAACCCATGTTGATGTTTCTGTGGCACATTAACCCTTGGGGTGCCACAATCTCATCAGCTGAAATGTCGGGCTTACAGTACTGATCGGATGCGCAATCTGATCGGTGCTGTTAACCCTTTGAATGATGACAGCGGGATCCAAAGGTGCCGCGGCGGTGATTGTGTTGTTAACCGCCTGCATCAGAGATCCTGCAATAAGATTGTGGTATCTCCATGAATCACGTGATAGCTCAGGGTCCTGCCAAGACCCCGGAAGCTATCACCGATGGCAAACGCTGCCATCCACTCACAGTGATCATTTGTGCCGTGTCCTGATGTGCTGCAGCTCATCGGGACATGACACAAGCGATTCGACTGTACAGCACTGTGACACCCTAAGGGGCAGTGTAAAAAGAAGAATTAATTAAAAAAATAACATTTTTTAAAATATGAAAAAGAAAACACAAAAGTTCAAATCTCTCTTTTCCTCTTTTGGTATTGCCTCGTTCAGAAATGCCCGATCTATCAAAATATAAAATCAATTAATCAGTAAAGTGTGTAAAGTGTGTAAGGCCAGGGTCACACAGCAGCGTTGGCAGCTTTTAGCGGGACTCCGCTAAATTCTTAGCTTTTCTCAGTGAAGATCCGTCATCCCCGCCGCTTCCTGGTGACACAGCCCCTGGTTACCCGATGTTGATTGTGGTAACCATCTACATATCAGGCTGCCTGGCATCCACTTAAGCCAAGCGGACAGGGAAACGCTGCTTGCAACGCTGCTTAAGCGGACACTAGGCAGCCTGATTTGTGAACTGGTTACCACAGTCAACATCGGGTAACCTGGGGCTGCGTCTCCAGGAAGCGGCGAGGATGACGGATCTCCGCTTCACTGAGAAAAGCTAAGAATTTAGTGGAGTCCCGCTAAAACCTACCAATGCAGCTGTGTGACCCTGGCCTTACAGAAAAAAGGTCCAAATGCCAAAATTATGTTTTTTTGGTCACCACAACATTAATATAAAATGCAATAACGGGTGATCCAAACAGTGCATCCACCCAAAAATGGTATCATTACAAACCTCAGCTCAAAATGCAAGGATAAGCCATCATGCAGTCCCAGGTCCCGAAAAATGATCAATGATCAGCGAGCTGATCGATGGTCGTTGGTACATGTCACACGCAGTGACCTCGCTACGAGGTCACTGCAACGTCACAAAACTGGTGACGAGTAAAGAAAAACGAGTGGCCATCATTACTTTAAGAAATGAAAGTCAGTCAGTCCGAAAAATTGGGAAAACCATCAAGTGCTACAAAGAAACTGGCTCACATGAGGACCGCCCCAGGAAAGGAAGACCAAGAGTCACCTCTGCTGTGGAGGATAAGTTCATCCGAGTCACCAGCTTAAGAAATCGCAGGTTAATAGCAGCTCAGATTAGAGAGGTAACAAGCAGAAGAGACTTGTTTAGCAGATAGAAAACAAGCGGTGTCAGAGGTTTGGAGCGCTAAAGAAACCACGGGTTGGTGATTAAATTACCAATAATTTATTGCACGAACAGCAGGGGTCCAGTATGCCACAACGCGTTTCGACGCACAGATGCGTCTTTCTCAAGTGGAACTTTGTGCAGCAGGCCTTCATGGTAAAATAGCTGCTAGGAAACCACTGCTAAGGACAGGCAACAAGCAGAAGAGACTTGTTTGGGCTAAAGAACACAAGGAATGGACATTAGACCAGTGGAAATCTGTGCTTTGGTCTGATGAGTCCAAATTTGAGATCTTTGGTTCCAACCAACGTGTCTTTTGTGCGATGCAGAAAAGGTGATGGTCTCTACTTGCCTGGTTTCCCCCGTGAAGCATGGAGGAGGAGGTGTGATGGTGTGGGGGTGCTTTGCTGCTTTGAAGCTCATCAAGAGAATGTCAAAAGTGTGCAAAGCAGTAATCAAAGCAAAAGGTGGCTACTTTGAAGAACGTAGAATAGAAGACATATTTTCAGTTGTTTCACACTTTTTTAACATTAACATGTGTTAATTCATAGTTTTGATGCCTTCAGTGTGAATCTCCAATTTTCATAATCATGAAAATACACATAATTGTTTGAATGAGAAGGTGTGTCTAAACGTTTGGTCTGTACTGTATACCATCACAGATGCCTAGGGACCTAGGAACACCCTGCATAATTACACATTAATTGGCTCAACACTCCTATACAGGCATGTACTTAGGTAAAAACTGCAATTTGTTTGTAGCTTATTTTACAGTATATACGGTATACATTTGAAAACTAGTTTGTTTATCATACCCTATTTATATTGCCAGAGTATAGGGAAAATTTACCACTATACTCTATTCTATCAATTTCTTATTATAATTATTATTGGAGGTATATTTTAATCCCATGTTTACCTCTTTTAATTTTGTGGTGTTTCTCCCTAATTATGAATACCAGATAATTGTTAATTTAAAGGGAACCAACCACCTAAAAATCCCTATCTAACCTATAAATATCTGTCCCTGGAGCCTAAAATTACTATTCTAACCATCCCTGACTGACTAAATCTACCTAACTACATGTACAATAAATCACTTTTTATACTTACCAAATCCTTAACTGATGGGCATTCCTCCAATGTCTTTGTCAGATAGGCGGGTCTCCTCGCTGCGCTTGCACCCGCCTCGCTGCTGTCCATCTTCTTTCCAGGATTCAAATTACCCGCCCATCGCGTCCTCGCAATGAGCGGGTCACGTGCTGCAGGCCTCGCGTCACTTCCGCCCGCCACGTCGCTGGGTCTATGATGCGCCCAGGCCGGCTTCAGCATGCCATCTGCTCATGCTCTGAAGCCGGCCTGGGTGTACCAGTGACGCGGCAGGCGGAAGTGACGCGGGGCCTGCTGCACGTGACCCGCTCATTGCGAGGACGCAAGATGGACAGCAGCGAGGCGGGTGCGAACACAGCGAGGAGACCCGCCTATCTGACAAAGACATTGGAGGAACGCCCATCAGTCAAGGATTTGGTAAGTATAAAAAGTGACTTATTGTGCATAAGTTAGGTAGATTTAGTCAGTCAGGGATGGTTAGAATAGTAATTTTAGGCTCCTGGGACAGATATTTATAGGTTAGATAGGGATTTTTAGGTGGTTGGTTCCCTTTAACTGTTGGTGCCATCTCTTATTGGTTAGCTTCTATCTGCCCAATATATCTATGCAGCAATTTTATGATATTTGTTCTTAATAAGTGATTAACAGTTTCATCCCACGGGTGATTTTCCATTTTCTGGTTATTTTGTTCCCCTCCCCTGCTTCCAAGAGCCATAACGTTTTTATTTTTCCATCAATATAGACATATGAGGGCTTGTTTTTTTGCAGGACAAGCTGTACTTTTGAATGATAACATACAGGAAAATGGTAAAAAATCAAAGTGGGGTGAAATTGCAAAACAAGAGTAATTACACAAATGGTTTTATTTTTTTTTATTCATTATTTTCCCTTTATGGTAAAATTTTCCTTATTTTCAATGGGGCAAAAGTGGGGTGATTTGAACTTTTGTGGGTTTTTTTTTCATATGTTTTAAAACTTCTTTTTTTTTACTTTTTAATTATTTTACATGTATTCTTAGGGAGCCTCAGCACTGACCAGTGCTATCACTTGTGTAATGCAGAGGGATGCTTTAGCATCTCTCTGCAAAGCACACATTATCACTTTCAGCTGGCAACGCAGCACAGGCATCGCAGCAGGAAGTGATTCATAGCAGCTTCCGGGAACATCAGCTGACTGTGGGCTGCCATAGCAATGCATCTAAACCCTGTGATCACATCATGGGGCTGCCGATGTTGGCAGGGAACAGTTGGTGCTTTTAGCTACATATATCAGCTGATCAGATCAGGTATCAAGCGTGGGGGATGATGTGAGCTCAGCACATGAGCTTTCTTCAAAAGAGGGAACATGACCAAGGAGGTAGAAATGTGCCCTTGGTTGTGCAGGGGTTTAATAAAAAAGTAAAACTAAAGAACAGAAGCAAAAATGAGCAAATATCTTAAAATAAGTAAATAAATAAAATGAAGGCACAGATTACCTAAATCAGTCATGTAGCTGCACATGTCCTCCAGAATTTTAATCACTTTATCTACAATATCATGGTCTTGTGGTTGTCTGAACATGACCATCTGTCAGGCCTCCCCAACCAAGATAAAGGGCAATCTCCGTCTGTAAGGCAGATGTCATCATGTGCATATGCAATATACTTTTTAGTCACCCACCCAGTCTCACAACATGAAACTTTCTCCCTTGAATTTTGCATAGCTCAAAGGGGAAGGCTGCCCCCTGTGGATTCATTTACTGACTGATCTGCCATTTCTGCACTTGAATGTTGCATCCTGGTGAATTTCCCAAGTGTAAACAGATTACGCAGCTGCAACACAACAGAGAAGGATGACTCAGCGGTAATTTAAATATAGATATTTATTTTACTCAGAGAGATGGTGCATCGATTATAAGATCATGTAATGGCAAAGAGATGATGTGTCCTTAGGTCTTATATCTTTTCCTGACTATGACAGATGTGAGTTCTGAGACTTACCGTATATACTCACGTATAAGCCGAGTTTTTCAGCCCAAAAATTGGGCTGAAAAGTACCCCCCTCGGCTTATACGCGAGTCACTGTATACTGTATACACTGTATACAGTATACAGGCCGCCCGCCCCATCAGTATACAGGCCCCCCCCTTGCTGCCGCAATCCTGTAAAGGAATCGATCATTTTACTTATCCCTGCCGCTGTCCCGCCGCCACCATCGCTCTCCTCCGGCTTCATCCGGCTTCTTCCTCCGGTGGGCGCAGGCAATTACGTCATTTTACCTATTTACTGAAACATATCCAAGGTATAGTTATACAATGGACATAAAGTCCAGACTTTTAGCTTTTATTTTAAGTTTTCCACATTAAAATTGAATGAAGGGTTTAGGAGTTTCAGCTCCTTTACATGTGCCACCCTATTTTTAAAGAGACCAAAAGTAATTGAATAATTAACTCAAAGGCTGTTTCATGGGCAGGGGTGGTAAATTCCTTCATTATTCTAGTCTCAATTAAAAAACAGTGGAAGGAGTACCGTGCACCACAGCATGGAGCAGCAGCAGATACTGCTCATTGTTCAGGGAGCGGCAGCCACGCCGGGTCGGAAACCACAGCGGTGCACCCCACACAAAATATTGCGATGTAAAACCATGTACGGTAGGAGGAACAGAGGGGCACTCACCGGTCAGTTTCTTCAGGCATGTTTATTAGACACACGTGATGCACCTTTGAATAATTTTTACACCGTGTGTCTAATGCACATGCCTGAAGAAACTGACCAGTGAGTGCCCCTCTGTTCTTCCTACCATGCACAGTCTCAGTTAAGCACACAAAAGGTCTGGAGTTGATTTGAGGTGTGGTGCTTGCATTTTGGAAGACTTTGCTGAGAAGTAAACATGCGGTCAAAAGAGCTATCCTTCATCTTTGAAAACAGACAAAAACCCATTTGAGAAATTAGTAGAATATTAGGATTGGCAAAATGTAGAGTTTGGAAGAAAGGGAAGAAAGAAAGAAAGAAAGAAAGAAAGAAAAGAAAGAAAGAAAGAAAGAAAGAAGAAAAGAAAGAAAGAAAGAAAGAAAGAAAGAAAGAAAGAAAGAAAGAAAGAACCTCAACAATGGAAAAAGATCTGGATGCCCACGGAAGACAACTATGTGAGATGAAGGCAAAATAATTACCATAGTGAAGAGAAACCCCTTCACAACATTCAACCAAGTAGACAACCCTCTCCAGAATGTAGTCGTATCAATATCCAAATCTACCATAAAGAGAAGACTGCATTAAAGTAAATACAGAGGGTTCACTGCATGGTGCAACCCACTCATAAGCCTCAAAAATAAGAAGGCTAGATTGAACTTTGCTTAAAGGGAACCTGACCCCTAAAAATGAGCCCCCAGCCTTTTAAGAGCAGTCCCTGCACCATCCTAATCTCTTTCTAGACATCCCTTTGTCTTACAAATGGCTATTTGTAAGTTTATAAAAGTTATTTTTTTACCTGCAGCACTGCGGCTTCTCTGAGCTTGAGAAGTCACACAGAGCATTCCTGTGGCTTCTCCTCGCCGCCTGCAATGTAATTATGCACGCCCCTATGGGCGTGCTAAACAATACAGAGCCTCCTTGTCATTGTAGATAGCCGGTATAGCTGCTATGACGCTAATTGCGTCATATCCGGCTATACCGACGTCAGTACACCCAATGGATGTACTACTGACTTCGCGATGCACATTGCGCATGTGCGAGGTCCTCAATACACCCCAATTGTCTTAAATTGTCTGTCATCCACTTCCGTCCGGACATCCAGGAATCCCATGAGTCACTGCACCAACCGGAAGTAGGCCGACCATCATATTGGAACACCCAAGTGATGAGTATTCTGATATGGCGGTCACTAGTGGTGCTGTGACCTGCTCTCCCCACTGCTCTGTCTTCTTCCCTTCCTTGCTGCTCTGTCCTCCCTCCTAACCGCTATGTCCTCCCCCTGTACCGCTCGATCCCCTGCCCTCCTCGCCGCTGCATCCTCTCCCCTCCTCGACGCTCCATCCTCCCCCCTCCTCACCACTCCGTCCCCTAATCCTCACCGCTCCATTCTCCCCCCATCACCGCTCTGTTCTCACCTGCACCCGGAGTTACAATTGCCGGTGAAAGCTCCAGGAAGAGAATTAGCGGGTCATGTGACAGGCTTTGTGTGATTCAGAAAAAGAAGAACAATTGTGTGTTCAACAGCACCAGAAGCGTATATGAAAATATAGCAACTATAAACCAAAACTCTACAATGGGGTAATTGTGAAAAATACAAAATATAAAGTTAATTTAATAAACTTTTATGTGCAAAACAAAGCATCAACACAAACTCTTAAAAACAATTAAAAACATATAAAAACCTCCACATGAGGTTGGGGGTGTGCTCCCTGTGTACCAGGGTATAAATTGACCACCTAACAAAAAGTGCTAGTCAGTTAATACCTCGACTAATGTACCTCTGTCCATACAAAAATTCTACTATCTACTATACATACAGTTGTGGCCAAAAGTATTGACATCCCTGCAATTCTGTCAGATAATACTCAGTTTCTTCCTGAAAATGATTGCAATCACAAATTCTTTGGTATTATTATCTTCATTTAATTTGTCTTAAATGAAAAAACAAAAAAGAGAATGAAGCAAAAAGCAAAACATTGATCATTTCACACAAAACTCCAAAAATGGGCCAGATAAAAGTATTGGCACCCTCAGCCTAATACTTGGTTGCACAACCTTTAGCCAAAATAACTGCGATCAACCGCTTCCGGTAACCATCAATGAGTTTCTTACAATGCTCTGCTGGAATTTTAGACCATTCTTCTTTGGCAAACTGCTCCAGGTCCCTGATATTTGAAGGGTGCCTTCTCCAAACTGCCATTTTTAGATCTCTCCACAGGTGTTCTATGGGATTCAGGTCTGGACTCATTGCTGGCCACCTTAGAAGTCTCCAGTGCTTTCTCGCAAACCATTTTCTAGTGCTTTCTAAAGTGTCATTGTCCTGCTGGAAGACCCATGACCTCTGTGGGAGATCCAGCTTTCTCACACTGGGCCCTACATTATGCTGCAAAATGTGTTGGTAGTCTTTAGACTTCATAATGCCATGCACACGGTCAAGCAGTCCAGTGCCAGAGGTTGCAAAGCAATCCCAAAACATAAGGGAACCTCCGCCATGTTTGACTGTAGGGACCGTGTTCTTTTCTTTAAATGCCTCTGTTTTTCTCCTGTAAACTCTATGTTAATGCCTTTGCCCAAAAAACTCTACTTTTGTCTCATCTGACCAGAGAACATTTTTCCAAAACGTTTTAGGCTTTCTCAGGTAAGTTTTTCAAACTTCAGCCTGGCTTTTTTATGTCTCGGGGTAAGAAGTGAGGTCTTCCTGGGTCTCTTACCATACAGTCCCTTTTCATTCAGACGCCGATGGATTGTATGGGTTGACACTGTACCCTCGTACAGACATTGTACCCTCGGACTGCAGGGCAGCTTGAACTTGTTTGGATGTTAGTCGAGGTTCTTTATCCACCATCCACGCAATCTTGCGTTGAAATCTCTTGTCAATTTTTCTTTTCCATCCACATCTAGGGAGGTTAGCCACAGTGCCATGGGTTTTAAACTTCTTGATGACACTGCGCACGGTAGACACAGGAACATTCAGGTCTTTGGAGATGGACTTGTAGCCTTGAGATTGCTCATGCTTCCTCACAATTTGGTTTCTCAAGTCCTCAGACAGTTCTTTGGTCTTCTTTCTTTTCTCCATGCTCAATGTGGTACACACAAGGACACAGGACAGAGGATGAGTCAACTTTAATTCATGTTAACTGGCTGCAAGTGTGATTTAGTTATTGCCAACACCTGTTAGGTGCCACAGGTAAGTTACAGGTGCTGTTAATTACACAAATAAGAGAAGCATCACATGATTTTTCTAACAGTGGCAATACTTTTGTCCACCCCCTTTTTTATGTTTGGTGTGGAATTATATCCAATTTGGCTTTAGGACAATTATTTTTGTGTTTTTTCATTGAAGACACATTAAATGAAGATAATAATACCAAAGAATTTGTGAATGCAATAATTTTCAGGAAGAAACTGAGTATTATCTGACAAAATTGCAGGGGTGTCAATACTTTTGGCCACAACTGTATGGATATAAGTCAATAAATATTTCTCATTTAGTTAACATAAACAGACCCCATATGGTTATAAGTAAAGACACAGAAGTGGTGAGCACATATAGAAAAATAATGACAAAGCACCTATTTTGTTATAATCACCTTGCTCCTATATATGGAGCTACCCACTTATGCATAAGTGGTGGTCCCAAGCAGGCACAGGGAAACACAGAGTGGAATGCCCCACACATTATGCCAGACAATGGCTTCCTCAGGGGTATTGGTGCAACTGCAGAGATGGTCTATATATACCAGTGCACATATCAAATGCTGATTAAACACACGTGAGCAAAAACATTCCATACAAACCCAAATTAATTACCCCCTCCAAAGAAAAGGCTCCCCCACTCACTCACCCCACAGGTGTGTGTGTGTTGTAGCTGAACATCTCCTGAAACCCTAAAGTAGGAGTCGGCGCAAGGCACAGTGAATGCTGTGCACCTCCATAGAAATCTCATGGTCAGAACGCTGGTGCATGCACAGAACGGTGCGTTCCACAGCTGGAATGCAAACCGGAAGTCAATATGATGAAACCGGAAGTGACACATAACCATATATACATACCGTTAATACTCGTGTATAAGCCGAGTTTTTCAGCCCAAAAATTGGGCTGAAAAGTCACCCCCTCGGCTTATACACGGGTCAATACGGTAAGGAATGGTGGGGAGGCTGGAGGAGGCGGGTTGGGGGGGCTGCTGACTGAGCGGCCCGTCACGTGGGGCCGCTCATTAGATATGCACGGCTCCCCCCGCCCATCACAGTGGCAGGGGGAGCCGTGCATAAAGCCCCCCCCAGTGTATACAGCAGCCCCCCAGTAGCACTAGCCCCCCCATCATTTGAAGAGCCCCCTACAGTTTGCAGAGCCCCCCCACTGCTCACCGGAGGTCCTGCAGTCATCATCGCGCGTTCCGGTCTCACGTGACCCGGCGCGATGACGTCATTCCACTGCGTCCGCCGGGTCACAAGAGACCGGGAACACAGCGCGCGAGGATGGACTGCAGGACCCGCGGTGAAGAAGACCCTGTATGGTAAGATAATGCAGCGGGGGGGGCTCTGCAAGGTGTAGGGGCCTCTAAACATGATGGGGGGGCGAGTGCCACTGGGGCCTGCTGTATGTACCCCCGGGGGCCTGCTGTATATACCCCCAGGGGTCTGCTGTATAAAACCCTGGGGGCCTACTGTATAAACCCCCGGGGGCCTGCTGTATGTACCCCCGGGGGCCTGCTGTATATACCCCTGGGGGCCTGCTGTATAAACCCCCGGGGGCCTGCTCTGTATATACCCCCGGGGGCCTGCTGTATATACCCCCGGGGGCCTGCTGTGTATATACCCCCGGGGGCCTGCTGTATGTACCCCCGGGGGCCTGCTGAATGTACCCCAGGGGGCCTGCTGTATGTACCCCTGGGGGCCTGCTGTATATACCCCTGGGGGCCTGCTGTATATACCCCTGGGGGCCTTCTGTATATACCCCTGGAGGCCTGCTGTATATACCCCTGGGGGCTGCTGCATACCCCTGGGGGCCTGCTGTATACCACTGGGGGCCTGCTGTATACGATACTACTGGGGCCTGTATACCACTGAGAGGGCCTGTATACCACACTGCTGGGGGCTGTATACCTCACTGCTGGGGGTTGTGTACCTGTGCTGGAGTCCACCCTCGGCTTATACGCGAGTCAATAAGTTTTCCCAGTTTTTGGGGGCAAAAGTAGGAGGGTCGGCTTATACACGGGTCGGCTTATACACGAGTATATACAGAATATATGTTTTTAATTGTTCTTAAGAATTTGTGTTGGTGCTTTGTTTTGCACATAAGAGTGTATTAAATAAACTTTTATATTTTGTATTTTTCACAATTACCCCGTTGTAGGGTTTTGGTTTATAGTTGCTAAATTTTCATATACGCTTCTGGGGCTGTTGAACACACAATTGTTCTTCTTTGTCTGAATCATATGTCCTTAGTGTGTAGCACAGGGGCTAAATATATACTCTTCTGGAGATAAGTGGTGCAGTTGCCAGGTACACCGGTAGCTTCTTTATCGTAGTGTTGGGAAGTCTGATTAACTTCCCCTTTGGTTGCCTTTGGCTCTCTTTGCACACTTTGAATTACAGGCACTGTCTGTTGGGATATTTATAAGGGGTCATGTCGGTGGATTTAGCAGCGAGGGAAGCATTATGGGATAATCAGTTTTCTTCCGTTTTTCATTCAGATACACCTATAGCCTCTAATGATGACTTTCAGTCATTATCCACATGCCTGATTGGCTTACATAGAAGTCATATCAGGATATGGTGGAATATTAAGAGTCTACAGGAGTATAGCAAGGTCAAGATTATACCCCGTGGCTTACATGTACAGATCTTTCCAGCATGGGAGGTAGAACAGGACTTTCGGGCCCTGTGGGAAGATGGTCTTGTTGAATGTTCACAAATCCTGATAAACATGTTAATCTCACATGATCAGTCCTTACTATCATGCATAAAGGATCAGATCAAGGAGATAGACGAGAAATTGTCTGCCTTTGATCAAAATACTCGGGTACAACCTTTTCTGGTCAGAATAAAAACAAATATAGAAAAATATGAAAAGGAGATAATGATGAGCAAAAGGAATACATTTTTACGTGACAAACAAGACTTTGAATCCCATAGGGCTTATAAGTGGACACATAATGGTAACAGACGTAATAGGAAGCCAAAAGCACCTAATAATATTCCACCTCCTGTACCTAATGATGGACCAAAAGTTGAGACACCAAATAGATCGGTTACTCCTACAGACAGCTAGGGGGTGATGTATGGGGAATACTTAAAAAGAATTGGAGTATTCTAACATCCAATACTAAAATCTGTCCTCTTGTTTCAGATAGACCCTTATTAACAGCAAGAAGAGCAAGAAATTTACGGGATGCCCTAATCAGGAGCCATGTTACCGGACCACCTGTGAGGCTTGGAACCCGTGTCACTTTCAAGGGTTCCTATGCCTGTGGAAATTCAAGTATTAGAAATGAACATTTTATTTATAATTATTAGAGATGAGCGAGTACTAAAATGCATGGGTACTCGAAGCTCGGGCAGAGCATCCCAAGATACTTGTGTACACGGCCTGAGCACCGAGCCCAATGTTATCCTGTAGTTCAATTAAGGTTACTCTATAGCGAGCACAGGGGCACAGATAAGGCAGGTAGTTATAGAGTCAAGAATCCTCTTTATTCACCACAACATGTTTCCATAAAGGCTTATCGTCTTCTTCAGGTGGAAAATCCACCTGAGGAAGACGATAAGCTTTTGTGGAAAGATGTTGTGGTGAATAAAGAGGATTCTTGATCCATAAATACCTGCCTTATCTGTGCCCCTGCGCTCGCTATAGAATAACCTTAATTGAACTGTTAGATCTCACATTTGTGTGAGTTATTCAGAAGCTGTGGGGCACACTGCTGAAAATTCTTCACTACCTGTGGAACACAGGACCTGTGGGAACGTCGACACCTGTGATTGGTGGATATCGTTTACGTGACCGCAGACACCACGTGACTGACAGGCGGCTGGCACCTGGACGGCTCTCCCGGCCCAGGTGGCCTTGAGAATACACTGGGGTTGTGTGGAGGCAGCACAACCCGAAAAGGTGAGAGCCCCCTTTTCACCACGTGACTGACAGGCGGCTGGCACCTGGACGGCTCTCCCGGCCCAGGTGGCCTTGAGAATACACTGGGGTTGTGTGGAGGCAGCACAACCCGAAAAGGTGAGAGCCCCCTTTTCACAACCTTCCCTTCCCCTTCAATGTGCATGTGGGTTCTCCCTATGGGAGCGCTTATCTCTCTCTTTTTGTATTATAATGTTATCCTATGGTAGACCCGAGTATTTTTCTGGCATGACCCTCGGCAGCATGGATAAACCCTAAAAATGTCACAAAAGTATCAGAACAGTGCTCAAATGACATGGGAACAGCATGGGGAAGACCCCTGTAAGCATTTCAGACTCCAAGGTCACTGCTGTGAACAATGTTGTCAGAGTATTACGCCACTTTTAAGGACTGTCAAGAAAACGTTACAAAATGAAACCAAAATGGATTTTCCAGTAGAAAATATTAAAGGCTCATACCCACTTGTGAGACAGAGTTGGTGTATGTTAGTTTTTTGGATTACATGAAAGCTTTTTTTTTTTAAATTGTGTGGCACTCCCATGCCCCTGGGAAGAGACGTACATGAAGGCCTCTTTAAATAATGTGCCCATTTTAAGGAAGTGGGTCTTTTGTAGTATTGCCCTTTGGCAGGGCTGCCAAAAATTGGGAGGCACCCCAATGCCCCTGGAAAGAGACGTGCATGAGGGCCTCTTTAAATATTGTGCCCATTTTAAGGAACTTTGTCTTTTGCAGGGTTGCCCTTTGGCAGGGAAGCCAAAAATTGGGAGGCACCCCAATGCCCCTGGAAAGAGACGTGCATGAGGGCCTCTTTAAATATTGTGCACATTTTAAGGAACTTTGTCTTTTGTAGTATTGCCCTTTGTCAGGGCAGCCAAAAATTGTGTGGCATTCTGATGCCCCTGGGTAGAGGCTTGCATGAGGGCCTCTTTAAATAATGTGCCCATTTTAAGGAAGTGGGTCTTTTACAGTATTGCCCTTTGGCAGGGCTGCTAAACATTGGGAGGCACCCCAATGCCCCTGGAAAGAGACGTGCATGAGGGCCTCTTTAAATATTCTGCCCATTTTAAGGAAGTTTGTCTTTTGTGGTATTTCCCTAGGCAGGGCTGCTAAACATTGGGAGGCACCCCAATGTCCCTGGATAGAGACGTGCATGAGGACCTCTTTAAATATTGGGCCCATTTTAAGGACTTTTGTCTTTTGTAGTATTGCCCTTTGGCAGGGCAGCCAAAAATTGTGAGGCACTCCAATGCCCCTGGAAAGAGACGTGCATTACGGCCTCTTTAAATATTGTGCACATTTTAAGGAAGTTTATTTTTTGTAGTATTGCCCTTTGGCAGGGCAGCCAAAAATTAGGAGGCACCCCAATGCCCCTGGAAAGAAACATGGAGGAGAGCCTCTAAATATTGTTCCCATTACAAAGAAGCTGGTCTCCTGTACTTGTAATGCCCATTCTTTAAGTATGGACTAAAACATTTACCCCTGGGGGGTATACATGAAACTACTGTCTAACTTTTTAACGGTTAGGGTCATCATAATCATAAATATGATGTAAATAAATTGTGTTTTCCTGGCATTATGGACCATGGTCGCACTAATCATATGATGGTGGCGGATGAGGAGAAGGAGGAAAAGTATAGCAAGTAGCTAAACTCATGAAGTGTGTACCCATGTGTGGGTGTGAGGAGGGGCATTGCAATTTACCGACACAAAAAATACAATGCCTATGACTTTAGATTACGCTATCATTTGGTGGTGGTGTGGTGAAGTCAGGCCCAATCCAACACTTGTTCATCTTGATCAGAGTCAGCCTGTCCGCCTTCATTTACCATTTTTTGAGGCAGTAGGGGGTTGTAGCTCCAATTTGTATATGCCAAAACACTCAGTATACCCATCTCAGCGTTTTTGACTGACTGGTATACCTGCTGTAATTTAATCTCTAATCTGTCATCTCAGTGTCCAGCTAAAAACCATCTTTTGGATGCCTTCATTTACCTGTATACAGGCAGCACATCATTGAAAATGCGCAAGGCCAGTGGCAAGGGACAAGGAACTGGACATGATGGTGGTGCATGCAGAGGCTGAGGCAATGTGCAAGCTCGAATTGCGCCACGACAAACGCCCACATCAGCTCGCTCGACCTTCCTGTCCCAATTTGTAGGGGAACGTAGCAGTACACCACTATTAAACCAAGACCAGTGTCAACAAGTTGTTAGTTAGATAGCGGATAATGCTTCCAGTCAGCTTGGCACCACCACAAACACCCTGTCTTCCACACGGTCAAGTGTCAGTAGCCGTGAGCCTGGACCGCACATTCCACACCCTGATCCTCCTTCCTCCCACCATGCCGACTGCCCGACCCCGGACATAACAGATCCCACACTTGGACACTCTGAAGAGCTATTCACTTATCCATTCTTAGATTCTGGCCTCTCGTCAGCTCCACTTGAAGTGGGTCATGGGGAGATCATATGTACCGATGCCCAAATATTTGAGCAGCCAAGGTCTCATGAAGGCAACAGTGGGAACGTGTCTCAACAAAGGTGGACGATGATGAGACACAATTGCTAGAAAGTCAGGAGGAAAACTAGGGTGTGGAAGACGACATGGTGGATGAACCCGTAACTGACAGGAGGACTTGCAGAGCGAGGACAGCAGTGCACAGGGGGAGGAAGGCGTAGCATCACAACAGGACGGAAGAAGCAGGGTGGTGGCCACAGGCAGAAGGCAGGCACCCTTTCCCCAGAACAACAACATGACAGAAGTTGCCGACACAACTGTTAGGTCTTCCTGAGTCTGGCTGTTTTTTAAGGTGTCTGCAGATAATTCCAAAAAGGCCATTTGCAACACCTGTCATGCTAGCATCAGCAGGGGTAGCAAAAGTAGCAGCCTGACCACGACCAGCATGATCAGGCACATGTCAGCAAAGCACCCGACTTTGTGGGATGTACACCAGAGTCCAGGAGCAGTGTCTGCGGGTGACACCGCTGCGTCTTCCAATGTTGTGCGTGCAAGACAATCCCCTGACCATACTGCACGTGAAGATGCCTCCTGTCCTGCATCTGTAGTTGCACAAACAGAAATACCACCATCATCAACCATGTCCCTGTCCCAGCACAGAATTCAGTTATCCATACACCAATCTTTGGAACGCAAGCACAAATACGCTGCCAACGTCCCACATGCCACACTTCTAAATTCGCACATTTCGTGACTGCTTGCGCTGGAAATGTTGCCTTTAAGGCTAGTGGAGACGGAAGCATCTCGGGACCTGATGGCGATGGCCGTCCCACGTTACTCGGTCCCCACCCGCCATTATTTCTCCCGGTGTGTTGTCCCCGCATTACATAAGCACATGTCACAAAACATTACACGTGCCCTTAACAACGTAGTTTCTGGAAAAGTCCATGAACCACGGACACGTGGACAATTGCTTGCGGGCAGGGGCGGTACATCTCGCTGTCGACACACTGGGTTAATATTCTGGAAGCCGGGACCCAGTCTGAGCTTGGGACGGAGCATGTCCTTCCGACACCAAGGATTGCATGCCCTAACTCAGTCAGGGTTTCACCCACAGTGTACAGCTCCGGAACGTCATGATCCTCAGCCTCCTCCTCCTCCACTTCACCCTCTACACCAGTCCTAAGTTGGAAGCACTGCAGCACTGCCTCGGCTAAGCGGCAACAGGCTGTGCTGAAGCTAATATGCGTAGGTGACAAACCCCACAACGTTGAAGAGTTGTGGAAAGCTGTGAAACAGCAGGCAGATCACTGGCTCACACCGCTGAACCTACAGCTAGGCATGGTCATGTGTGACAATGGCCGGAACCTTGTGGCGGCTCTGAGGTGAGGTGAGCTGACACATGTTCCATGCGTGGCCCATGTGCTCAACCTCGTGGTTCAGCGATTTCTTAAATCCTACCCGGAGCTTCAGCCGGATCTGCTTGTAAAAGTACGCCGCCTGTGTGCCCATTTTAGAAAGTCACCTACTGCTTCTGCCGCCCTTGCCAGCTTTCAGCAGTATTTGCAGATTCCGTATCACAGATTGGTGTGTGATGTCCCCACGCATTGGAATTCCACACTGCACATGTTGGTCAGGATTTGTGAGCAGAAGAGGGCAGTTGTTGACTACCTGCATCAACTAGGCCGTCGGTATACGGTTCAAACTCCAGACATAAGACCTCAGGAGTGGACATGGATGTCCGACATATGTACCGTCCTCCAAAGCTTTGAGGACTCCACCAAGATGGTAAGGGGTGATGACGCCATCATTAGCGTCACCATCTCACTTCTCTGTTTTCTAAAACACTGTCTGCTCAAAATTAAAGACTATGCATTGCAGGCGGAGCATGATGAGTTGGAGCAATAAACTGTACGGGGTGATTACACACAGCCCAGCCTTATCTCATCCCAACGTGTATTGGAGGACTATGACGAGGAGGAGGATAAAGAAATGGAGCCAGTTTCATGCGGAATTGATGGTAATACATGCACAACCATCATACCCTCGATGGCCAGTGGACAGGGGAGAGGAGGAAGAGGAGGAGGATGATGATGATGAAGACAGCATGGTCAGTCATCCTGTTGGTGAGGACCTGAAGTCTTGCCTGTTAACAGTCTGGTGCACATGGCTGACTTTATGTAATGCTGCCTGTCTTGTGACCCTCGCGTTATCAACATCTTGGCGGACACTCATTACTAGTTGGTGACACTTTTAGACCCACGCTACAAGGAGAACTTTATTTCTCTTATTCCCGAGGCAGAGAGGTCTACAAAAATGCTGCAGTACCAGAAGACCCTAGTCGCGGAATTCGTAAAAAAATTCCCTTCTGAAAACTAAAACGCTTGCGGCAGAGGTCACGGATCGGTGGACAACCAAGGCGTCTGGCCGAGAGAGGCACAAAACCAATCCAGCAGAGGTAGGGGAACACTCTCAAAGATCTGGGAGAGTTTTCTCAGCCCCTCCCATAGCACAGGCCCTCAGGTACGGGGTACTGTCACAAGGACTGCAAAGTTTGTGAAGATGCTGAAGGAGTACCTTGCTGATCATACGAAAGTGCTCCTAGATTCCTCTTTGCCTTATAATTATTGGGTATCCAAGCTGGACACATGGCAGGAATTGTCCCTCTACGCCTTGGAAGTCCTGGCCTTCCCTGCCGCTAGCATTTTGTCAGAGCGTGTTTTTATTGCCGCAGGTGGAATCATTACTGATAAATGCACCCGCCTGTCAACTGAAAATGCTGAACAGTTGTTTTTGATCTGGATAATGAGATTAGAGATTAAATTACAGCAGCTATACTGGTGAGACACAAACGCTGACACGAGTATACTGAGTGTTTTCGCGTATACAAATTGGAGCTACAACCCCCTCCTGGCGCACAAAAATGGTAAATAAATGCAGACAAGAGTTGGTTTTTAGCTGGACACTGAGATTAGAGATTAGAGGTTAAATCCCAGCAGGTGGACAGGTCAGACACAAACACTGACAAGAATACAGAGTGTTTTGGCGTATCCTAATTTCCGCTACAACCCACTCCTGGCGCCACAAAAATGTTAAATGAATGCAGACAAGAGTTGGTTTTTAACTGGACACTGAGATTAGAGATTAGAGGTTAAATCCCAGCAGGTGGACCGATCAGACACAAACGCTGACGAGAATACAGAGTCTTTTGGCATATCTTAATTTCCGCTACAACCCACTCCTGCCTATAGAGAGCTAAATTAATCCCTAAAAGCACTGTTTTGGGATGGATGAGATTTCCAGCCTGTACACCAGCCCCGGATGTGATGCAGCCTGGTATACTGGCACAACGAAGTTTGCTATATACCCTGCCTTCCTGCGTGCCTGTATACAGCTCTATTAGTCCTCAGAAGGACTGTTGTGGTAATTAGATTGGCAGCCCTGTGTCTACACTAGCTGAAAGGCCACAAATCTGTCCCTCAATCAGCAGCAGCTCTCCCTACACTGACTGTCTATGGAGCAGAGTGACGAGCACGTGGTTCGGCCGTTTCCGCCGATATTGTTCGTGCGTTGTCGCCGATATCGTTCGTGCGTTGTGTGGTGTAAATGAGCAATGCGATGTAAGAACGATGCCAAAACGATATCGTTGGGGAATTGTGCACGCTCTCCAACTGCCCGATATTGGATGGACGATCTGGAAGGATCGTTCTGTGTGACGGCCCAACAACAATTTGGAGCACAACTTCCCCTATTCACTCCCATGTTAAATGGTCATTCCCTGGGTCGCTCGTACGAGGGGGCGTATACATCGCAGTTGCGTTGCCTGCCGATATCTCCCTGTGTAACATCTCCTATGCGATCTTGGACTAGTGGCAAAATTGTGCGCGCTACCGTGCCGTTGTATACAATATTGGAACGATATCGGGACGTGTGAAGCGGCCATAACAATGTAATGAGAAAAGAGGAAAAAAAAACTAATCGTGTTAGTTTTAAACCAGAGGTCCCCAACTCCAGGCCTCGAGGGCTGCCAACAGTGCAGGATTTCAGGATTTCCTTAGTATTGCACAGGTGTTAATGTGATCAAATGCACAGGTAATGATTCCAACTCCTGTGCAATACTATTAGGATGACTTCACACTGCAGTTTTTCTCTGATCAGTGTCCATCAGTGTTTGGGTGCCAAAACCAGGAGCGTCTCCAAAACTCAGAACAGGTGTCAATCTTTCAATTATAGTTTTTCTCTTCAAGTTCCTTTCCTGGTTCCTCTCCTGGTTTTGGCACCCAAACACTGACGGACACTGATCAGTGAAAAACTGCAGTGTGAAGTCATCCTAAGGAGATCCTGAAAACATGCATTGTTGGCGGCCCTCGAGGCCTGGAGTTGGGGACCCCTGCTCTAAACCAAAAGCAGACAGAACAATCATACTATACGTTTATTGTCAAAAGCATCAGAACAGCCACCTATGTGAAGGAATTACACAGAGTCTACAGCAGTATAATAGCAATTACTGAATTTCAAAATTAAGAAACATTGTAAATTGTTTTTGTGAAGCTAATCAACAATATTATTAATCAGGTCAAAGATGATTATAGCTTATTATAGCTATAAAGGGCCTACAATAGGCATAATTCAGTGTAATAGTTTTTCCTAGAGTCTTACTTTAAAGTTAAAAACAGCTGAAGCTTAACTTTTTCATGTTACTCTTCAAGAAAAGTAAAATCTTAATTATCTGTAGGCCAGAATAATTGAAGTAATATGCAGCGTGCTTTGTTAATAACTTTAAATATAACAATAGCAATTACTGTGACAGCAAGCCAACTCAAAAGCTTGAAAACAGATAGACACAGAATGGATAATTTGTACAGAACAGTAATCAAAGCTTGGATTTCACCTGTTATGCACAGTATGCTAATACTCATTAGGACCCCACCATGTGCTGTTTTGAAATTTCTCCATATGTCTCATTGTGTATGTTTACTTACTACAGTGTGGTAGGCAATGGCTGTAGAAAAAAAACAAAAAAAAGAAACTAACATAATTACTGATATGTTTTCATGCAAAACTGCAAATTGATGCAATAGACTAATATTTCTACTCTGAACATTATACTCCAAACTGCTTTGGAATTATCGATCAAGTAATTGAACACCTCCAGCATCAGCACTCATTAAGGATAAGGTATATGAATCATTTTTAATGACATTTCTTCCCTTTCAGCTGCATAGCATGTGTCCTGATTTCAATGGATGATTTGCAGCATAGGCAAGCTGTTAGTGGGTTTCAACCAGTTTCTAACCATATGTTTTCCTTGAAAAAAATAGAGCATGGGGCCTGCATGCTGATCTCATGGAGATATGTGCAGTGTTTCCTATGAGAGCATTCAACTTAGAACTGAGCTATCAAAAACTGTATATTGCTTTTATGCTATCGACATTGCTACGGAAAGTTCAGGTAATAGAAAGAATCTTTCTGGAGCAATGTCCTCCCTACCTCTCAGTGTACCGAGGAACTGGAATTGCTTTAACCCTTTGAAAACAATCTCTCATCTTTTTTTCTCTCCTTTATTTATCCTTACCTACCAACAATGTTATCTCTTTTTTTATTATTCGGCATATCAAGTCTTGCTTTTTGAACATGTAGTAGTTTTCAATGACAGTAATTCAAATTGTGGTGGAAGTGAGATGAAACTGACATTTTGCAGTTGTTTTTTGGAGTTTTGTTTTTATAACATTCACTTAAATTTGTTTTTGTGTAGTTATGGTTATATAAAATGTATACATTCGTTTAACTATTTAAAAAACCGTAAGTATAAAGTCTTATGAACCTCCTTTTTATGGCACAAGCTGTGTTTTGTTTTATTACATATAATTTTTTTAATATTTTTTATGTTTGATACATTATTAAAGTCCTCTTCCAGGACCTGCAATTGCTAGATCACCTATGGAATACACTACAATATATTCAGTGTAGTATAAAATTGCCAATCTCCTATAAATTCCATCCTTTGTTGGTGTACTGTCACATCCCCAGAGTCTGCTCTTGCTCAGTCTACATCTGCCACCAAGCGCCACTGTGTTCACTCCAAAGGTGGGGCTGATGTTGCAGTAGTCTGACTTGTGGCTGTGTCTGTATGGCTGCCCAGCTGCAGTCCTTTACTATGCCTTCAGCCAATTAGGAAGTTCTGAAGCCTATTTGAATCCTCTGTGTCTTGCTACTAGCTGCCAGAAATACTCCCTGGTTCACTTGTTATTATTACTGCTTTGTATTATTGATATTCTGGATTGACCTCTGCCTGTTTTTGTACTATTCACCAGCCTAACAGTTTTGTATTTTTCTGACCTATCGGCTTTGACCTTTTTCTATTCCTGGACTACAACCCATGTATAGGCTGCAACCCCCTGGACCTTGCAGTAAAGCCAGATCCCTGTATAGGGGTTAAAGGGTGTCTGGGTATCTCATGTTTCTGCCTGACAGTGCAGTTTGCATTTGGTCTGTCCAGGATTTCCCTTTTTACCAAATACATTTGAGTCTCTGAAATAAATAAGCTTTGTAGAAAAATGGTTGCAATTCCTAAAGGTTTCACAAGATATTTTTGTTGAAGCCCTTTACTATTAAACCTGGAAGTCTCCATCTCAATTGCATCTCAGATGTATTTTTTTAGATAAAAAAAATAGTGGCATGCAAGTCACAAAGATTCAGTCACTGTCCAAATATTTCTGGTACTAAGTATATAGTGGTGTGAAAGAGTTTTTCATGATTTCTTATTATTTTGCATGTTTGTCACATTTAAATGTTTCATTTAAACTTCAATAGGATGAGGATGAGGAAAAAGCCAATATGCTAAATGACTTTTTTTCAACAGTATTTACACAAGAAAATCCCATGACAGACAATATGATCAGTGATAACAAAAATTCTCAATTAAATGTAACCTGCTTAACCCAGCAGGAAGTACGGCATCGTCTAAAAATCACTAAAATTGACAAATCCCCGGGCCCGGATGGAATACACCCCAGAGTGCTGCAGGAATTAAGTAATGTCATAGATAGACCATTAATTTTAATATTTAAAGATTCCATAATAACAGGGTCTGTACCACAGGACTGGCGTATAGCAAATGTGGTGCCAATTTTCAAAAAGGGGACAAAAATTGAACTTATAGGCCAGTAAGCTTAACCTCTACTGTTGGTAAAATCCTAGAGGGTTTTTCTAAGAGATGCTATACTGGAGTATCTGAAGAAAAATAACCTCATGACCCAATATCAACATGGTTTTACGAGGGACCGTTCCTGACAAACTAATCTGATAATCTTCTATGAAGAAACAAGTTCTGGACTGGACCAAAGAAATGCAGTGGATGTGGTGTATATGGACTTTTCAAAAGCTTTTGATACGGTGCCACACAAAAGCAAAAGGTGATATATAAAATGAGAGCAATGGGGATAGGGGAAAAATTGAGCACATAATTATACCTTTTGTTTCCTCTGCCCAAGTGCCCAAGTGCATGACTTTACATTTATCCCCTTTAAAGCTTATTTGCCATTTATCAGCCCAAGCTTAGAAGCATGAATCCTCCTGTAATATAAAATTGTCCTCCTCTGTATTGATTACCCTGCAGAGTTTTAGTGTCATCTGTAAAACACTGGGCAAAACTATCAATGAAAAAGACCTGGGTGTATGGGTGGATGACAAACTCACATTTAGTGGCCAGTGTCAGGCAGCTGCTGCAAAGGCAAATAAAATAATGGGATGCATTAAAAGAGGCATAGATGCTCATGAGGAGAACATAATTTTACCTCTATACAAGTCACTAGTGCGACCACACTTAGAATACTGTGTACAATTCTTGTCTCCGATGTATAAGAAAGACAGGGGCGGACCTACCGTGGTGCAGCTGGTGCAGCTGCACCAGGGCCCCAACCAGCTAGGGGGTCCCTGAAGCCTGCAGGGGGGCCCCCAGCTGACCCCCATGACCCTGTGCCAGTGTGGCAGAGGAGAGGGGGTTTAAACGAGGGAAGCTTCCTGCTTCCCCTGGCTGAGCCCGCCCTTCCACTCCTCTGCTGTCGATGGCCGATAGCAAACCCCCCACGCCGATGGCCGATAGCAGCCCCACCCTGTCCCCCCGGTTCTCGCCGTTGGCCGATAGCAGCCCCCCCTCCCACGGTCCTCGCCGACGGCCGATAGTACCCCCCCCGGTCCTCGCCATCGGCTGCTGCCCCAGGGCCCCCCGGTCGCAAGGTCCGCCACTGAAGAAAGACATAGCTGAACTAGAGCAGGTCCAGAGAAGAGCGACAAAAGTCATTAGAGGACTGAGGGGTCTGCAATACCGAGACAGGTTATTAAACTTGGTGTTATTTAGCTTGGAAAAACGAAGGCTTAGGGGTGATCTTATAATAATGTATAAATATATGAAAGGACAGTACAGAGACCTTTTTAATGATCTTTTTACTCTTAGGCCTGAGACTGGGACAAGGGGGCATCCTCTACGTCTGGAGGAAAGAAGGTTTAATCATAATCACAGACGTGGATTCTTTACTGTAAGAGCAGTGAGACTATGGAACTCTCTGCCACATGATGTTGTAATGAATGATTTTAAGAAGGGCCTGGGTGCCTTTCTTGAAAACTATAATATTACCAGTTATATATACTAGATTCTTTGATAAGGCGTTGATCCAGGAAACTAGTCTGATTGCCATATCTGGAGTCAGGAAGGAGTTTTTGTTTCCCCAATGTGGAGGTTAGTGTTGCCACATGGGGCTTTTTTGCCTTCCTCTGGATCAACATGTTAGGCTATGGGTTGAACTAGATGGACGTAAAGTCTTCCTTCAACCTTAAAAACTATGTTACTATGTTACTATGTAATAGGTTCAAATTCATATAAATAAAACAGACGTTTGACAATTTTGTTCTGTTGAGCACTTATGAAAAACCTTAACTTTTCTGGCTTAGGAATAATTGGTATTTCTGGAGGAGGAATACAGATTGGAGAACAAACTATTTGCTGAACAAAAGACCCTGCCTACAGTGAAGCATAATAGAGGCTGGATGATACTCTGGAGCTACTTTGCTTTTTTCCCCTTGCCAGATTCCCAGCCCCACAGTGTGCATACAGCATAACACACCACAGGGCAGGATCTGGTGCTGCGTAATATCATGTGACCTCAGCACTCGGGTAGAGCTCAGGACGATGCCCTAGAGCTGAGAGAACACGCAGGCGCCAATGTCACCGCTCTGGCGTTAGAGAGCAGGAGGGACCTGGACCACACAGGTAGCATCAGCAAAGCGTTTAGGTCCAGGAAGGAGAGTATACCTCCCAGACCTAAAATAATATCTAATAAAGTGTTTATTTCAGTGTCCCTGGGGGGTAGGATAATAAGAGCCACCTTCACAAAATGTAGCAATGCTGAAGGTGGCTCTTTTAGCTTAATAGGCCCTGGGGAAGGGTGACAGGTTCCCTTTAAATAATGTCAGCTTGTATCATAGGAAAAAAAGCCCTTTAACGGAAAAATTAAATAATGCTCTTAGAATATTTAAATGATACAAGTGTTAATTTTTAGCTTTCATACCTACATCATATCAATAAAATTAATTTTACATACTTATTTACCGTAGATGGTTAAAACAATATACTTTTATAACCAAATGCCGTAAAAGTGGTTATCTCTCACAAGACATTTGTGGCTTATGCATAAAATATGCTAGATATCTGATAAATTTGGAGATCAAATATTTCCAGAATGGGGGTAGTCAAATACAAAACTACAAGTGTATAGGAGGTGATGGATGTAATAATTAATCATTCACACGAACTACTCACTTCATTTATTAATAAATCCACAGGACTGAAACTACATCAGGAAAATTATCCAAGTCAAGTACAGTAAATTGAATCATAGGTAGCACTTTTCAACTAATAGAAAAACATACTTCATAGTCCAAAAAAAGAAAACAGCGTGTGTTCACCCAAAATGGCATTGGATGACTGGGATAGTGTCTGCCTGGTACAGCTCCTGTATTTGTTTCAATACATGATAAACACTGTATGTTTGCGAAAAAAGAATGCGCATATAGGGTCTTATCTCAATTAAACACTTTCGCTTTGTGATGTGGAATTGCTCACCTTTGTCAGTTGTGATCACCCACAACTGGTAGAAAATGTTCCCTGAGGAAGGAGCTCGGTAGGAGGCTCCGAAACGCGTAGCAAAATAAAGGCTTGAGCTGATCCATACATTCCTGTGTCTTGGTTCCTTTGACCCTGTAGCAGCAGCGCGGACATTAAGGCACTTCGTCCAAAGAATTTTTTGAAGCACTGTATGTTGGTACTGTCAATTTTTGGACTGTAGTGATGAATGTGCCTATCAGTACTATAAGACAGATATCCCCAAATTTTCTGACCTTTAGAACCACATGCAGGTTTAAAAGACAGTTGCCAGCTCTGAGAAAAGGTCGTGAGCCTCAACTAGCACCTGCCCCCTTATGGTAGTGACACCTAGAACCTCCATTACTGGTACAATCACCAGGGCCACTGCTAGGGCCTCACAGGTCCGCCTGGTGTCACTGGCCTGCCCGTCATTGGAGGGGGCATGGCGTGGCTGTGCTTTGCTGCCCACTGCAAGTGGCCAGTGGGGGGCATGGCCATTTGGAGCAAGGGGACCTGCCCTCCCAGCCATCTGTCCCCAAACCAGAGTGACCTCCTCTGTATACATGACACATCCAGCCTTATATTACTGTACATATACACATGGTAGAACTGGGGGAAGGAAGGAAGGGGACACTATCTCCGGGAATGAAAAAGTTACTGTGTCCAGTAATGGGGAATGTGCACATACCTCCACCTGCACAGCCACACACTAGATATATGGCTGCTCTGTGCTTACAGGACTTGTGATGATGTCACATTGAGGGGAGGAGTCCAGGATCACATGATCAGCTCCTCAGTTTATGCAGGTATCTGCTGTGCTTCTTGTCATGGTGCTGGATGAGGTGAAGTTAATGTGTGAGGTCAGGAGGGATTTACAATGTGGATGTAGCAGAGCCGCATGTGTACGGGGCATTCGGGGCGGAGCCGCGTGTGTACAGGATGTATGGAGCGGAGCCGCGTGTTTTCAAGGTGTACAGAGTAGAGCTGCATGTGTACCAGGTGTACAAAGCGGAGCCGTGTGTGTACAGGGCATCCGGAGCAGAGCCGCATGTGTACATGGCATACAGAGCGGAGACACATGTGTATGAGGTGTACAGAGTGGAGTCTCATGTGTAAGAGGTGTACGAAGCGGAGCCGTGTGTGAACAAGGTGTATAAAGCAGAGCCGTGTGTGTACAAGGTGTACGGAGCGGAGCTGTGTGTGTACGAGGTGTATGGAGTGGAGCCGAGTGTGTACGAGGTGTATGAAGCAGAGCCGTGTGTGTACGGGGCGTCCGGAGCTAAGCCGCATGTGTACAGGGCGTATGGAGCGGAGCCGCGTGTGTATGAGGTGTACAGAGCAGAGCCCGAGAGTGTACGAGGTGTACAGAGCAGAGCCGCATGTGCGAGGTGTACAGAGTGGAGCCGCGTGTGTACGAGGTGTACGAAGAGGAGTCGTGTGTGTACGAGGTGTACAAAGCGGAGCTGTGTGTGTACGAGATGTACAGAGCGGAGCCGTGTGTGTATGGGGTGTACGGGGTGGAGTTGCGTGTGTTCGAGGTGTATGAAGCAGAGCCGTGAGTGTATAAGGTGTACAGAGCGGATCCGTGTGTATATGGTGTATAAAGCAGAGCCATGTGTATATGAGGTGTACGAAGCAGAGCCATGTGTGTACAGGGTGTTCGGAGCGGAGCCGCGTGTGTACAAGGCGTATGGAGCGGAGCTGCGTGTGTATGAGGTGTACAGAATGGAGTCGTGTGTGTACAAGGTGCGCAGAGCGGAGCCGCGTGTGTACGAGGTGTACGACATGGAGCCGAGACTGTACGGGGTGTACAGAGCAGAGCCGAGAGTGTACGAGGTGTACAGAGTGGAGCCGAGAGTGTGCAAGGTGTACGAAGCCGAGCCATGTGTGTACGAGGTGTACAGAGCGGAGCCACATGTCTACGAGGTGTACGGAGCGGAGCCAGGAGTGTTCAAGGTGTATGAAGAGGAGCCGTGTGTGTACGAGGTGTACAGAGTGGAGCCGTGTGTATACAAAGTGTACAGAGCGGGGCTGCATGTGTACGAGATGTACGAAGAGGAGCCGTGTGCGTACAAGGTGTACGGAGCAGAGCTGAGTATGTACGAGGTGTACAGAGCGGAGCTGAGTGTACGAGGTCTACAGAGCAGAGCCACATGTGTACGAGGTGTACAGAGCAGAACTGAGTGTACGAGGTCTACAGAGCGGAGCCGAGTGTACGAGGTGTACTGAGCGGAGCCGTGTAGTTACGAGGTGTACGAAGTGGAGCCACGTGTGTACGATGTATGTGTACCAGTAGTAGCCCCCTGCGAATGCTGCTCCTATAGTCCTGGCTGCCTCTGCTGGCAGGATTCTTCTCCAGAGTCCTGGCCGTCACTATCTGCCATCTGCAACTCAGCAGATGCTGAGGAGAGTGGAGAAGTGAGAAGAGAGGTGAGTATTTACCTTTTTTTTTTTTAATCAATGATTTCACTGGTGGGAAACTATGTAATGTGCAATATAATATAGGAGGACTATGGGGGTGCAATATACTATATGGAGAACTATGGGTGCACTATACTATATGGAGGACAATGTGGGTGCATTATACTATAAAGAAGGCTATGGGGGATGCATTATACTATATGGAGTGACCCTGACTTACTATTTCATCCAACATATAAGTTAAGTTGGAGCTCTGCTGCCATCTACTGCTCACAACTAAAATAAATTGCAAACTGACCATCTATCACCCTCATCTTCACACCTTCATGGGACCACATACATTATAAGAGACTAAAGAAGACCCACACATTTATATATCTTGTGATATACACAGACTAAAGGCGTACCGCTTTTTCAGACTGAAGTGGGCTATAAACAAGCAGGCAGCTGCTATTGGCTGAATATAACCTATTTTTGATGAGACTCTCCCTCTACCACTCCGGATACCACTGCTGAGTAGCACTCAGTGCTGTTTTTTATGCACAGATGCCTCTCTTAAGGGCTCATCCTCTAAAATGTTGTGGATACTGGCCCAACTGGGGACTAGGGATGGGCGAGTCTACTCACTAGGACTCGTTACTCGGCGAGTAGTAAGGGACTCGCAGGACTCGGTACTCTGCGAGTTTCCAAGCGATTACTCGCACAGTAACGAGTCCAATGCAAATCAATGGCAATCCTAGTTTTGTCAGAGACTCTGACAAAACTAGGATTGCCATTGACTTGCATTGGCGTCGTTACTGTGCAAGTAATCGCAGGGAAACTCGCACAGTAAGGAGTCCAGCTGTCTGCTCTGTCTCTGGCTCTGGTCCTGCAGGCTGCCGCAGCTCCAGGGTCCTAGAGCCCGCCTTCTCTCCCTGTGCACAGAGATGATGTAGCAGAGCTGAGATTGTTCTCAGTCTGCTCATTCCCTGTGCATAGACATCTATATCTATGCACTGGGATGTAGCAGAGAGGACATCGCGTTTTGGACTACGTCGGACGAGAAGAGGATTTTTTTAATTAAAGATGGAGTCCCTAATGGCTTTTTTTTTTTATTTCTAATAAAAAAATTTCTCTGTGTTGTGTTTTTTTTAACCCTTTATTGGAGATTGTTAGTGGCAGGGTCAAACGTAGCCTGACATTAAGAATCTCGGGCTTAATACCAGCTTGTATAACAAAGCTGGTAATAACCCCTTTGCACCAGGGCCGCTGGAAGAGCGGGGTTCAGTGCCAGAGGATGGTGCTTCAATGAACGCGCCATCTTCTGGGGCGGCTGCGGGCTGCAATTTGCAGCGGGGGGTGCCCAGAAAGCTTGGGCCTCCCTGCGCTGCGGATTCCAGCCCCCAGCTGCTTAGCTGTACCTGGCTAGACATAGAAATTGCGCGGAGCCCCACGCGTTTTTTTTTTATTATTTCATGAAATTCATGAAATAATAAAAAAAAAGGGCTCCCCTATATTCTTGTGTCCGGCCAGGTACAAATAGGCACCTGGGGGTTGGGGGCCCGTCGCTGCCTGCTGGATCCGGCTGGTTCCAGTTATACGACGAAGCCCACGTCAAATTTTTTTCTGACAAATCCATAAAACAATGTAAATAAAAGGGACTGCATTTTTATTAACCCTTCTTCCAGCGGCCCTGGTGGCAGTGGCACGCTGGGTAATAAAGGGGTTAATACCAGCTTTGTTATACAAGCTGGTATTAAGCCCGAGATTCTTAATGTCAGGCCAGGTTTGACCCGGCCACTAAGAATCTCCAATAAAGGGTTAAAAAAAACACCACACAGAGAAAAATTATTTATTAAAAATAAAGGCACAGACACCATTAGGGACTCCAACTTTATTACCACCACATATCCTTCCAAAGACCCAGGTCTTCTCTCTTCTTTCTTCTCTCTTCTGTCTTCCTTCTTCTTCTTGTTGCAGCGCCGGTAAGCAGAGAGTTATCTGTGCTGTGACAGCGGGAGCCTATTAAATATGATTTAGCTATTGTAGCAGATAGAGCCTGAAGCTTCCGAGACACATCTGCGATTTGTAAATCGCACATTACTCGCTATTACTCGCTTCCCCATTCATTAACATTGAACTCGCTAGACTCGCAACGAGTAGCGAGCCCCGGGCTCGGACTCGCTAGAGTCAAGCGATTCCGAGTAATTTAGGACTCGCCCATCACTACTGGGGACCCTTTTCAGCCTGTTTACCTTTATGATCTTCTGATTGGTCCGTATTCCTTAAACCATCTTGAATCTCCTTATGACCAATTCTCTGAGATGTTCTATCTCAGTGTTTCTCAACCCCAGTCCTCAGGACCCACCAACACGTCATGTTTTCAGGATTTCCTTAGTATTGCACAGGAGTTTGAATTATCCCCAGTGCAGGTGATTAAACTATCACCTGTGCAATACTAAGGAAATCCTGAAAATATGACCTGTTGGTGGGTCCTGAGGACTGGAGTTGAGAAACACTGTATATCTAAACTACTTAGTTATGTAGGTTCTTGTACTTAGCTCTCGACTGAGACGTTTCCCCTCTCCTTACAAGTGCATTTCTATTCATTTTCTATGCCTCTCCATCTACATGGAAAAATTTGTAAATCCCAGTAGCTCCAAGGCTACTAAAACCAGGCCACAGGTGATAAAATCTTCCCCTGAATCACTGGATTCTAACTCTGTCATGTCTAAAGAATCCCTACAAACAATTGCCGACTCTATCACAAAGCAACTTATGCCAAAAATAGATGCAAGACTTCTTTCCTTTCAATCGTCATTGGACTCGATCACATCCCAGTTGTCCGATCATTCCACCAAAATTTTGGCAGCAGAACAGCGGATCAGTGATTTGGAAGACACTGTACAGTCCTATGATGCTCAGCATAAAATTAAGGCCACGTGAAGAGCAGCTCCAAGACAAATTCGATGATCCAGAAAACCGGAGCTGCCAGAACAATCTCTGCGTCATCGGCGTTCCCAATTCAGTAAGCAGTAAGGGATCTCCACCACTTTACTTCCTCCTGGCTTCCACGAGCACTTAATTTGCCTGATCAACCTGGCTCTATGATAGTTGAACGAGCCCACACACTTGGACCTCCAACTCAAGATTCTAATGACCGCCCTTGCCATGTTATTTTTAAGTTGCTTAACTTTCAGGACTAAAATGTGAATGTTTAGGGCATTTCGGGCTATGTCTGCTGTGAAATATGAGGGACACTCTCTTATGTTTCAAGATTATTCTGCCATGGTTGCGGCCAAGCGCCGTGCTTGTGCCCCAGTTTGTAAACTTCTGCATGACAGAGGATCCCGTTTTGCCCTTCCCTACCTGGCACGTCTGAGGTTGGAACTCCGAGGAAAGACAGTGTTTTTTCTTGACCCTAATGAAGCCATGGAGGAGGTGAAGCTCTCTTTCCGAGCCTCTTCTCCGGCCACTTGATTTCAATTTCATGGTTTTTGTAATTTTCTCTAGTTGATAGCAATGTTATGTCTCTGTTTATATATACCTGCATGGCTAATCTTTCGGTTTCTACTTAATGCACGTTGCTTGCTATTTCTTAATGCATTATGATTATAGGAGATCTTAGTCAAGATACTGTTATATAATAGAAAAAATATAGGTGTAGGGCTCCACCATCCTATGTCCACAAGGTTTCCCAGGCAATGAATAAACAGCAGACGTCCATCGATAACACAGTTCAACAAAAAAAAAATTTTTTTCTGGTGCCCAAAATATTTTAATGAATTTGGGGTATTTTTGGGGTGCTGATTCTGAATATGCTATCAGTTTTGCCAGATTGGCTCAAGTTTTTGAGATTTTTGGTATCTTATTTATAGCACTTGTTGGTAAATGCGACGCATCATCTCATTAATTTCTTTGGATTAGTACTTGAACTGAGCAGTTCTCAATATAGTTTTGTGTTAATTAGTGTTCTAAAAGTTTGTTCATAGCTTGATTTTTGCACTAACTTTATGTTGTTGTCTGTTTTCCAGTGAAAAGCATGAACTCATCAAGAAGAAGTTGTCTTAACGATCCAGACTCATTCTGTTACATTTGTGGTGAATATACACTGACAAAACATAGAAGAAACATAACAGACTTCGTTAAAAAAGTGTATTTTGCCTATTTTGGGGTTATGCTTGGGGACCAAGACACGTTTTGGGCACCACACATAGTGTGCAAAGCATGTATCGAATTATTACGAAAATGGAGCAAAGGACAAAGAACAAGCTTCAAATTTGGTGTTCCAATGGTGTGGAGAGAGCAAAAAAATCATCATGATGACTGTTATTTCTGTGCAGTGCAAGTACAAGGATTCAATAAGCATAAGAAACGAAAATGGGAGTATCCTAACATGGAATCTGCAAGAAGGCCTGTCCCTCATTGTGAAGATGTGCCTGTACCTGTGTTTACCATGTTACCTGACCTTCCCCCACCTGATGATGATGATGAAATGCAGGGTATGGAGCTAAGCATTAGTTCTGGAAGTGAACTAGAATATGAAGGAAGTTTCAGAACACCTACGCAATTTACCCAAGGAGAGCTCAACGATCTAATAAGTGAAAAAAATTGTCTGACGCCTGGAACTAAAATTACATCTTACAGGACCAGAGAAGAAGCACTTCTTCCATTTTTCTGTGAAGATGACCTACTTGTATATTGTAAGGATATTCCTGGCCTGATGCTGCAAATGGGTTTACAAGTATATCGTCCTGTAGACTGGAGGCTTTTCATAGATAGTTCTAAAAGGAGTTTGAAATGTGTTTTGTTGAACAATGGCAATCAGTGTGCATCTCTTCCAGTAGCTCACTCAACTAAACTTGCAGAACAATACCAAAATGTCAAAATGGTCTTGGAGAAACTGTGCTACCATGAACATTCGTGGCTGATATGTGTTGATTTAAAAATGGTCAACTTTTTACTTGGACAGCAAAGTGGATACACAAAGTATCCTTGCTTCATCTGCATGTGGGATAGTAGAGCAAAACATCAGCACTGGGAGAAACTGAATTGGCCTCCAAGGGACACCTTGACAGTAGGAGCATCAAACATAGTGAACGAACCTTTGGTGGACAGGGAAAAAATCATTCTACCACCACTTCACATAAAGTTAGGATTAATGAAGCAGTTCGTCAAGGCATTAGACAAAGATGGTAATTGCTTCATGTACATCTGCAGATCTTTCCCTGGTCTTAGTAGCGAAAAACTGAAGGCAGGAATCTTTGATGGTCCTCAAATTCGGAAACTCATTAAAGATTCAAATTTTCCTAAGGAAATGAATGACATTGAAGCTGCTGCATGGTGTAGTTTTGTGTTGGTAGTGAAGAACTTCTTGGGAAATCAAAAGGCAGACAATTATGAAGAACTGGTACAAAACATGCTATTGAGATTTAGAAATCTGGGTGTACACATGAGCATTAAATTGCATTATCTTCACAGTCACTTGGACAGATTTCCAGAAAACCTTGGAGATTTTAGCGAAGAACAAGGGGAGAGATTTCATCAGAATATTATGGTGATGGAGGAAAGGTACCAAGGCAGATGGGACAGACATATGATGGCTGATTACTGCTGGAATCTACAGCGTGACTGCCCCAATAGCTCACATAGAAGGAAATCATATAAAAAGCGCTTTTCCAGCGATTAAATGTCTATCTTTCATGTCTTGTTCATTTTTGAAGATTACTTTCTAAAACTAGTTAAAATAAACTAAAATCAACATTTACTTTGTTAAATTTATTGTATTCATGACAATATCAATAAAGTTAATGCGCGTGTAGCAAAAAACGTCTTTTTTTTTACACATTTTACGAAAAATCTCAAAAACTTGAGCCAATCTGGCAAAACTGATGACATATTCAGAATCAGCACCCCAAAGTTACCCTAAATTCAATGAAATATCTTTGGCACCAAAAATAATTTGTGAAATTAGATTCAATGCCACATGCGGTTACTTCCTTTATTTCTTTAGATATAATACATACAGATGCCCCTGTAGGGCTGCTATACACGTTTCGGAGTTGTACTCCTTATTCGTTAGCTCATAAGACTACAATAAAACACACACATATATACAAATAACAGCACAAGTAGCAGGGGCACCTGTATTCCATTATCAATGATTACATCTTGGAATTTTAACCCCTGTATTGCCAACTATGTAAAGAAACTAAGAAATAAGAAACTATCATATGTATACAAATATATCGGCACTGTTATATAATGTTTAATATTGTAGTTTCTCTATTGTTTATGGGTTTGTTGGGGGGTGGGGGGATGGGTTCTTCCTCCCTAGGCATGTTTTTTTTTGTTTTTTCTGGGTGTTAGTGTTTGCTTGTTGGGACAGAACTTTGCCCAGTTGTTTCTTCTCTAATATTACTTTTTCATGGCTTCAATGTGCCATAGGCTAAAATGGCTGACTCCAATACTGTAGCTCCTCATGTCAATGTAGACTCTCTCAAATTGTTATCTTGGAATGTGACTGGGCTGGGCTCAATACTCCGGTGAAATGCAGGAACTTTTTGGACCATGTTACCTGTATACGCCCACACATTGTGTTTTTGCAGGAAACTCACTGGATTTGTGGAAAACATCCTCCGCTCTATAACAAGCATTACCCGGACAGCATAGAGCCTTCTTTTTCAAGGAAGAAATGTGGGGTTACTGTCCTGTTCCATATAGACCTTGAATACTCCATTCAAGATGTGGTAAGAGACAAGGCAGAATGCTATTTGCTGATTAGGATCCTTGCTAAGCAGAGGGAATACTGCCTTATTAATGTTTATGCACCTAATGCGGCTAGCCCTTCCATTTTTTCTAAGCTTGTAGAAGTCATCCATAGTTGGCATCCTACTAGCATTCTACTAGGTGGGATTTAAATGCTCTTCATGATATCTTTTTAGATAGGTCTACCCCAATATTAACTATTAACCTGCCAAACAGTCTCCGTCCTCCAAGCTGAAGACTGACTGCCTCATTACATAAGAAAATGTAAGTGTATAAATTATTTTCTTTCACCTTTCACATTACACTATGAGCTCAGACAGGGATGATTAGACTGGTATTATAAAGCTGCAGCTACAGACAGTGATAGCTGGGGAGGCATATACTAGCTGATAGGTTGCCTTTAAGAGATAGGCTTGACTTATTGGATTCCTGGAGTTGCTGTCATCCTACGGAAAAAAAATATACATTTCACTCTAGGGTTTATGACGTACACACTCGCATTGATTACTGGATATTGTCCACCCTTCTTTTTTCATCTGTAAAATCAGTTGAGATTCTTCCAATGGTTATTTCAGATCACTCTTCTGTCCTACGTACCCTAGACCTTCCCACAAAGAAAACTCTCTCCTTTCATTGGTGTTTTCCCTCGTATCTTTTTACGTTGGATGATTTAAAAAAATGTTTGACTGGCTGGTGGGAGACATACATGGAGGATATCTTTGAACACTTAGAAGACATCAGTTTATTCTGGGTTACCGCTAAAACAGTGCTCAGAAGTCATATTATCTTTCATGTGTCTCAGAAAAAGAAGAAATTGTTGTCCTCCTTGCAGCCTCTTCTGGACCAGCTCACTCAAACCTATAGAGATTTCCTGCTACATAATACCTCCTCATCCAAGGAGGCTTACGTCACTGCTGAACATAATATGGACACCTTACTGCGTGAACAAGCGCATAACCAACTTGCCTACCGTACCAGCGTAACCGCTTCTTTTTTTGGGGCAATAAACCTGGGCACCTTTTGGCATTATTAACAAAACCCTTCAAAACGGCTACTAAAATCACTAACATCAAACATCCCAATGGTTCCATTATCCATAACCCAGTTCAAATATGCATGGTTTTCAGAGATTTTTATGCAGATCTCTATGGGCCACCCAACAATTTTCAGGAAGAAGGCTATAATTTCCTTCACAAAGTTGATCCACCAAATCTTTTCATCTCTCAAAAAGAAATTTTAAATAAACCAATCTCTCCTGGGGAAGTTGGATTGGTTATCCAGTCTCTTAAATTGCTTAAAGCCCCTCAGCAGAATTCTATAAAATATTGTGACCATTACTTATACCCCACATTACTTCTCTTTTTAATCATATTATAGATTCAAGCTCCCTACCTGACCACTTCAATGAAGCTAGCCTTTCATTACTACCAAATCCGGGTTAAGACCCCCTTCTCCCTGCCTCGTACCACCCAATCTCCCTTTTAAACTTAGATTTCAAATTGCTCACCAAAATCATGGCCAACAGATAACAATCTATTCTTCCTAATATCCTCACCCCGTCCCAAACGGGCTTTGTTCATGGCCGATCCATCACCTACAATATTAGACTTGCATTAGCCGCTGTTATCCATAGTCATCAAACCAAAGCTAAACGAAACATCTTGGTTAGCCTTGACGCCGATAAGGCTTTTGCCCAGGTATCTTGGTCCCACCTCATTCGAACTCTTAAGTATAGAATGTTTAGATTTTCCTTCTTCAATTTTATCTACCCCACTCCTCAGTCTTCAATTTGGCTCCAAGGTATTCAGTCGTTCCCTTTCTCACTAGAGGTACTAGTCAGGGATGTCCTTTATCCCCCTTTTTGTTTAATATTTCCCTAGACCCTCTACTTAGATATCTAGAGATGATTCCTTCCTTTGAGGGAATTAGGATCGGCCACCTTAAACTCAAGTCCTTGGCAATCGCCGACGACATATTACTCATGATAGCCAATCCTACGTAGTCCATTCCTTTCATAATGGATGCTCTCCATGAGTTTGGAGATTCTGCATACATTTTAACAAATCCAAAGCTTTAGCAATCTTCAGGGATGGTCGACAAAGGTGGCCCTTCCCCTTTCCATTTCAGTGGGGGCATGGTTCTTTATGATATTTTGGTATTTTTCTACCCTCTAACACACATACTATTTACCAACTTAATATCTGACCCTTAATATCTGCCATTATTTGGGAAATGCAATCTTGGACGTCTTTTAAATTATCTTTTGTGGGTAAAGCTCACCTTATTAAAATGGTTTCCTTCCCTAAAATACTTTTCCCTTTACAAACGCTACCTATTCTATTACCTAAAGCTGATGATCAACTCCTAAGTAAGATTTTTTACAATTTATATGGGACTTGAGGGGGAGATCAGGATCAGTATTTTTAAATTGCAACAGGCTAAATCTTTGGTGGGCCTCAATTTTCTAAATTTAAGATTGTATAGCATTTCAGCTATTTTCATACATTCTCTTTATTGGATTTGGGCTCAAACTAAATTTACCAACACTCCATTAAATGAAGCAATGTCTGGACCGATCAGTCTTCCTGCCTTACTCCATATACAACAGAATAGATTTCCCGCTGTAATCAGGGATAACCCTCTGCCACGGTCCGTGGTATTGGCATGGCATCATGCTAGAAGGATCAGCGGACTAGACCCTCTTACCTCAGTTTTTCTTCCCTTTCAAGGTAATCCTTTCTTTTTACAAGGCAAACCACCCCCAATTTTTCAAGTGCTAAGAGATAGGGGGTGCAGACTGGTCTGCGATTTTCTGACAACTGCTCAATGTCCTCTTTTTTAGGAGGGTATTTTCTCCAAATATTTAATCTTAGTGGGTAATATTTTTATTACAACTCAGATTAAGCATTACATTGACTTGGTCTTCGGAGGCATACCAGACAGTATCCGAACCTGCCCTCTCCATCTGGTCTCCCTTTACGCTCGTGCAGGAGTTTATTCGCTGAATCTTATCTATAAACAGCCTTGGACTGCTCTGGCGGGTAACCGGGTAAAACTCATGGGAGGCCCTCAGGTCTAGAGGCCCCGCCCACCTAGCCCCACCTCTCACTACCCCCTGCTGTGGCTCGCTTGTGCACTCACAGCCGTTGTGCCGGGCGGCCACCGCCATAGAAGCAGCGCCAGCCAGAGAGAGGAGAAAGAACAGCCTGCAGCTCAGCCTATGTGAGCCAGCGCCACCACCGAGCGCTCTCTCTGACCCGGCGGCTGGTGGCCAGGCCCGAACTGATAGGCGGGAGGGGCGAGACTTATCTACAGGGGCCGCCCACTGGTGGGCTGCGTGGGCCACCCGGTCCTCCAGCCGCAGGTCTGCTACTGCCGCCGAGCGGCCGCGACATTGAAGGGGCGGAGCCACGGACGTGAAGTGGGCGGGGCCATTTTCCCAAAGCAGGGCCCCACTTTGACCAATCAGGATCCACAGGTCACTATCTTCATCTCATTCCAGATCCCTCCCTGAGCCAATCATGTGACCTCTGATGCCTCCCCTCTATGTGACATCATCACAGGTCCTGCTATATGTGAGTTACTCCATGTCTTTCTTTCTTTCTTTCTTTCTTTCTTTCTTTCTTTCTTTCTTCTCTTTCTTTCTTTCTTTCTTTCTTTCTTTCTTTCTTTCTTTCTTCCCTTTCTTTGTCTGTGCGTGTCTGTCTCTAAAGAACACTAAACTTTATATACAGGTCCACACTACATGCTGTATTAGTATTCCTATATACTGTATGTAGTGTGGACCAGTATATACAGTATAGTGCTGTGTATACAGGATTTACACCAGCACTCTCAGATGTGCATAGAGTCCGCAGTCTGTACTGTCCACACAGGCGGCCAGTCTGCAGTGTGCACGCAGCGGCCAGTCTGCACGGTGCACGCAGCGGCCAGTCTGCAGTGTGCACGCAGCGGCCAGTCTGCAGTGTGCACGCAGCGGCCAGTCTGCAGTGTGCACGCAGCGACCAGTCTGCAGTGTGCACGCAGCGACCAGTCTGCACTGCGCACACAGCGTCCAGTGTGCTGTGCGTACACAGTGGCCAGTGTGCAGTGCGCACACAGCGGGCAGCCTGCAATGTGCACACAGCGGGCAGTCTGCCTGCAGTCTGCAATGTGCATATAGCGGGCAGTTTGTAATGTTTACGGCCCACAGTCTGTAATGTGTATACTGCCCTCAGTCTGTAATGTGTATACTACCCAGGAGCTGCAGAGGAAGAAGCTGCCGGGTGCCTGGTGCCGGGTTCCAGGTGCCAGCGAGCGGGAGACTGGGAGCCGCAGAGGAAGAAGCTGCCTGGTGCCAGCGAGTGGGAGCCCGAGAGTCACAGAGGAAGAAGCTGCCTGGTGCCAGAGACCGGGAGCTGCAGAGGAAGAAGCTGCCTGGTGCCGGGTTCCTGGTGCCGGTGACCGAGAGACCGAGCGCTACAGAGGAAGAAGCTGCCGGGATCCGGGATGTGGAGATAGGTAAGGCGCTGTTACAGCCGAAGATAGTAGCCTGGGGGGGACAGAGTGGGATAGATGGATGGATAGATGGATGGTGTGGCCTGGAAGAGGGGGCAGAATGGGATGGATGTGTGGGGGGCATTATGGAAAAGGGGAGAGAACGTGATGGATGGATAGGGGGGCGGAATAGAAAAGGGGGAGAACGGGATGGATGAATGGATAGGGGCGGCATAGAAAGGGGGGAGTAGCTGGATGGATGGATGGGGGCCGGCATGGAAAAGGGGGGAGAAAATGGATGGATGGGGGAGAAGGTACATGGATGGAGGGGGGACGGGGAGAAGGTACATGGATGGTTTGGTGGATTGGGGAGAAGGTACATGGATGGATGGGGGATGGGGGAGAAGCTATATGGAACGTGGGGGGGAGAAGCTACATGGAATGTGGGAGAGAAGCTACATGGAACATGGGAGAGGGGAGAAGCTACATGGATGAGGGATGGGGGAGAGGCCGCGTGGAACAAGGGAGGGGAGAGGCTGCGTGGTGCATAGGAGGGGAGAGGCTGCGTGGAAAATGGGAGGTGAGAGGCTGCATATAACCTGGAAGGGGGATGGTGGGGAAGGATGCGCTGCATGAGACATATTGGGGGAGGATAAGCAACATGGGATTCAGGGCAATGGGGGTGAGGATGAGCTGTATGCAATATATGGATGTAACATGAGCTGCATGGGACATATCGGGGGTGAACAGTATGGGACATGTGGGAAAAGGATGAGCAGTATGGGACATGTGGAAGGAGTATGAACAGTATGGGACATTTATTCTGCATACACATTTATATAGGGAACGTACTGTTCTGGTGATGTAGTGATGGTGGTTCTGATTATGTATTATTGTATTGCTGATTGTTCTGGTTATGTACTGACAGGGGTTATAGTAATGTATTATTGTATTGATAGGTTTTCTGGTGATGTATTGATTGTTTTTGGTGATGTATTCCTGTATTGACAATGGTCTGGGTATGTATTGACAGTGGTTCTGGTGAGGTATTATTGTATTGACAGTGGTTCTAGTGATATGTAATTGTATTGACGGTGGTTCTGGTGATGTAGTCATGTGGATGCTGTAATCTTTAAAGGGAACCTGACCCCTAAAAATCACCCCCCATCCTATTAATACCTGTCCCTGCACCATCATTATGCTATTCTACCTATCCCTTTGTGTAAAAATTGTGTAGTTTGAAACTTTCAAAAAGTGATTTTGATACCTCTACAACTACGGCTTCTTGTCTCCTGAGAAGTCGCACAGGGCGTTCCCTGTGACTTCTTTTTGCGGCCTTTAGTGCTTGTATTCACGCCCCGATGGGCGTGATAAACCATTTGAATCCTCCTCGCCCCCCTCCATGGGCGGATCAGCCGATATGATGCTAATCGCGTCATTTCAGGCGCTGCTGATCTCGATACACCCTTTCGGTGTATCGACAGACCTCAAGCTGCGCATTGCGCATGCATGAGGTATACTTTACGGCAGCTCGTGTGATGAGCTGCAGTAACGTACACCTCATGCATGCGCAATACTTACATCATTACCAGCCACTGTATTTTAAAGGCCTTTCCCACGTACAAGGTTAATTTAAAGTTCATCTTAATAATAAGTAGACCCTGTAATGATAATAATTTCCACAATTGGATGAATTTAAAAGAAAATGTTCCTGGGCTGAGATAAACTTATATATGTGTCCCTGCTGTGTACTGTGTAATGGATGTGTCTGACCGTACAGGGATTCTCTCGACACAGGAACATTATTTTTAAACACCTCAAATTATGGAAATTATTATTCCAAAATCTATTGATTAAAATGAACTTTAAAATTAATTTTGTTCATGGGAAAAGCCCTTTAATAATTGAGATATAAGTCCCACATTCTTCTGATGATACGGTTTCCACAGGTCGGATTCCACCAATAAAGAAGTGATCACCTATTGAACCTGTGGATCACTGATAACTTGTTTTCACCAAAGAATCTCTTTAATATAAAGTACAATAATTGTACACCGCAGTTCTGCTGAGCGCAGAGTGATGTACAGGAGCCGCCAATATAATGGGTATAACAGCTACCAGGTATTTACATATAGCTGAAGGTTGGGTGGGCCCCTGAAATCAATTTCCCTGGTGGGCCCCAGACACCCCTGTCCGACCCTGTCTATAAATCAATCAAACCTTGTATTTCATGGTCAGATTCTTCACCAGACCCAGGCAGATGAGTATCACAACTATGTAATTATAGCCTGACTGATCTTTTGAAAGCCATTCTACGTTTAAACTATTGCCATATGACAGCTTCTCAACTATGGCCCTCATGATTTTCCATAGGGCTTACATTTCCCCGGAGGTCAAATCTAGGATGTCTCTATTGGCTAATCCCTCTTGTCCCAAATGTTTACACTCTCCAGCTGACATCTTTCATTGTCTCTGGGATTGTCCGAAGATTCAGGAGGGTTGGGATACGCTTCTTAGACATCTCACCAACACTACATTATCTCCGGAATGGGTGTTATTTAATATTCTCCCATGGGATCAGCTACTCTGACTCTATGCTCAGCAACGACGTGTTTTAACTACCCGCAAGAGTATTCTACATTTGTGGGCACAGGACGCAACCCCTTCACTAAATCTAATTTCTTCAAGGGTAACATATTTGTTTAAAATGATTGGATTGAGTCCATACTTCTTAAAGAAAGTCATATGGAATGTTTTTTCGTCATGCGGCCCTCCTTTATGGATCTGCAGTCACTATCGGTGCGACAAGCAGTACATGGTTGCTTTCAATTTACCGATTGGTATATGAGAGAGCTTATATCTGGTAACACACCTATTAGGCTTACCTGATTAAGCCTGTAGGATCTCAGACGTGCCTGGGGGGATGGATTTGGGGATGGGACTGACTGTTATATTGAATAAACCAGTCTTCTTTTGAACCTTTCAAACTACACTTTCTGGATATTGTTATGTCTTTCTTTGTTTCTATATGCTATGTATCTTACTGATTCTTATCTTGTTTGCAGACGGTTATAAATAAATATTACAAAAAAAAAGTTATTGATATCCATGGAAAAATGCACAAGATATCCACAATGAAAGACCAAGGGTATTATATTACTCTGTTTTTCTTCCATGAGGTCAAGACCTATACAGAACTCCATGTAAGTAATAATGTTTATTACTCTATGGGGATTAATTACAAGAAAGTCTTCAGCGAGTGATTGAATGACACTCATACAGAATGAGGCATGAGTCCATGCAAACAGCCATGGGTACACACCTTAAAATAGCTTTTGCTTTTGAAGTTAGTCTCTTGTTGCAAATAGAAGTCGGAAAGAAATAGTGTATTGTGTGCTTGACAGAAATTAATTAATGGCTCAATTTATTACATTTTTTGCAGCTAAGTCACAAAAATGAAATATTTAGTTCTATTTCAAAAGTCAGCTGCCTTTGAAAATTCAATGTTTTTATAGCGTCTAATCATTTATAGCACTAACTTTCTCTTAAAGATAATGAATACTTTAAATCCAATGAATTACTAATAATGGGCTATTAAGATTTCCAGGACATTTAATCCCACTGTAGAATCTCCTTAAATTAGATGTGGGTCATTAAATAATTGCTATATTATGAATGATAGTTAATTTGTGCTTTTAATTTGTGTGTGCTATTAATTGGATCTTGTTTCCATTAACACTATTAATCACAGTTTATCATCATAATAGTCATGATGAGATCATGAAGTTAGGTATGCTTTCTATGTTGACCTGTAAACAAAATTCCAGATTACCAAATTATCTTTTTAAATTAGGAAACATATATTTACGTGGTAATACTGAAAAACCAGTGTTGAATATTTACTGCAGTTGTAAATGTATGCTTCCCCCTCTCAGTGCATACTTTACATTTAGGTTTCCCATGGTGCTTCCAGAGACAGAATGTCTAGACCTCGTTAATCCCATTTCCTGTATTATTATGAGTAATTAATGCTCAGTACACTAAAATTGCTGTGTGCCGTCTAATTTCACTTCCGAATTTATATCCATACATTGCGGAAGTGAAATTAAGAAAAAGCAAGGGGTTAAAAATAAAAAAAACTCTATTCTCACCTTCCAGCGATCCCCTGACGCCTCGAGCAAGCTCCGGATACAGGACCTGGCATTACGTCACAACCCGATCAGCTGATCGGGTCCCATGACCGGTTACCGCGGTAACTGCGGTCATGTGACCCGATGATGCTGCCGGGTTGTGACGTAACGGCAGGTCCTGTAGTCACCTGGAACTTGCTGGAGGCGTCGGGGGATCCCTGGAAGGTGAGAATAGAGTTTTTTTTATTTTTGTCCCCTTGCTTTTACTTAATTTCACTTCCGCAATGTATGGATATACATTGCGGAAGTGAAAGTGCCCCGCACAGTTCTTTCTGTGTCCGGACCTGTAAAAATCACAGCCACAGAAATAGCACCAGGAGGTCACCTCCGATGCGATCCTTTCCTGTCCGTGGGGTCCTGCAAAAAGTAGGATCTCACAGACAGGAAAAATAACGCGATGTGAAAGCAGCCTTAGTTATGGATCAATAATGTAAAGTTTGTCAAATTATATCAACCAAAAAGGCAACCTTGGTTAGGCTTGGCACTAGTCACTTCATTTAATAGACCTTCACTTCTAAACCCTTATACAGGGATCTGAATTAAAAATGGGACCTTTTAGGTTGTGTTAACTAAGTTGCTCATGGTTGGAAAAGTGAGACAACTGTCACTAGAGCAGTTGTCACTTAAGTGAAGTAGAGGGTAAAAAATATCAGGATTTTCTTCTTTGGGTTATGCACTTTTCCACAAAGCAGTAACTTATGTTGTGATATGTAATGATGAGCGAGTATCATAATATTCGGAATCGCTACACTCGTTATGAGTACTTTCTAATAATCGGGTATTTCCAAAAAGCGAGTACAATGTAAGTCAAGGGCAAGCGCGAGTAATTTTCTGTTGGACTCTACAAAGGGGACTGGGGCCTGAGGAAAAGGCTGAAATAGGTGGGAAAGTGATAAAACAGAATGAGAACAGCCTGGAGAATATTCCTGCATGCATTTCTGACTCACATAAGGTTTGTAGGAATAGCTTTGTCGCAGGATTACTCCACTGTTACAGATACACAAAAACAACTACCAAACCTAACCTAAATCGCATTTAACAGGCCAAAAAGGTTCACAAACAGTTTTTCATGCATAATCACTTGCATACAAGGCTAAATAAACCAGAGAAGCAAAAAAAATATCGCTTTTAGTGTTTGTTCACACATACTGTTGTAGCTTTTTTCGCCTTTTACAATTGGGAGGGCCCTGACTCATACATATTGTGGGTCCCTCTATCATACATCATTTTGTTTAGCTATTCCCCAGCACCTTACAAGGACAGCTACAACATACCAGTAGGTATGTTGATCTTTGACCTCAGAGGCCTCAGGTGGTCTTGTAACATATGTTTTGAAGGGACCGCTCTTACTTCAACATTTGGTCGGTACCTCCCCCATTGAGACTCAGATAGTGGAATACATATTCCATAGCAGTTTACAATGTGCCCATTTTGGGATTGGGCTTCACCCTCCTCCTCCTTCCCCTCTACCTCCACCTCCACGACATTAGTGGCCATAAATTCAATTGTTCAGAGGGCTTGTATGTAAGTATGGCCCTCTAACATACGTTTTGGACAGACCACTCTTACTTAGACATTTGGGTGGTCCTTCCCTCATTGACACTCAAATAATGGAATATTCCTTAGCAGTTAACAATGTGCCCATTTTAGCATTGAACTTCACCCTCCTCATCCTCCTTCTCCTCTACCTCCATGATATTTGCGACCATAAATTCAAATGTTCAGAGGGCCTGCAGTAGGCAGGAAAACTCAGATTGCTGAGTACCCAGATGGCCCTCAAACATACGTTTTGGAGGGACCATTCTTACTTAGACATTTGGGAGGTCCTTCACTCACTGACACTCAGATAGTGGAATGCATATTTCATAACAGTTTATAATATGCCTATTTTAGCGTTGAGCTTCACCTTCCTTCATCTTCTCCTCCACCTCCATGACATTTGCGACCCTAAATTCAAATGTTCAGAGGGTCTACAGTGGGCAGGAAACCTGAGATTGCTGAGGGCTCAGAGATGGCCTTATGTTTTGGAGGGACCGCTCTTACTTAGACATTTGGGCAGTCCCTCCTCTATACATTAGGGAGGGCCCTCCTTTATTCCTTTGGGAGGGCCTTCCATATATTTGGGAGGTTGGGAGCATTGATGCACAAGTATTTGAGTACCCACATCCAGAAGAAAGTCACTTTGAGGTACTTGATATACTGTCCCCAGATGTTTAGGACAATGATGATACACAGTTGCCATCAGGTCAGCTTACAATCTCAATTGTGAAGGAGGATAATATGAAAGATGAGTTGGTTAATGATGAGTCCACTCATCCAACCTGGGCCGTTTGCACGCATAGCCAGCACAGCAACAAAGAGGAAGATTGATATGTAACACTAACACAGGTGCTAAGGGGTACTGGTTTGACTAGACTGAGAACTGGGTCAACTGTGCCCAAGAGAACTCCCACCGTGGTACAAGTCAGGGCATGGGGCTGCTGTTAACCATAGAGCAGGGCGAATACAAGCGGTGACGTCACCTCAGGGGGCGGGGTTAAGCGGCTATTTTTAAAATAAGCTCTGTGTTATGCTGCAGATGAGGGAGACAATAATTGGCATCAAGGAGGCAGCGGTGGGCAGATTAAACATGCAGGGGGTGTAAATCTGCCCTTTGGCTCCAGCCACAAGCCACCTCCTATTTGGCTCCTCAATGTAAGTTTTCTAAGTGTATTATCTCGGGGTACAGGGGGGCTCAAGGGCTGGGGGACCCCTTGCCTGGATGCAGAAGACATGCTGCATTCAGTGCTGTAATTAGATCACCATGCCTGGTTTGGTAACAGGTCCTCTTTAAGTAGGTCCTGATACCACCTACACACAACCTACAGTTGCACATACACAACAAACATTTAGCGACAGTGGATGTATATCATATATACTTGTGGTGTCAAGCAAAATGTGACCCCCCAAAACTGACAGGGGCAACATTGAATAGTGTGCAGGGTCGATCTGGGCCGCCGGGTAACCAGTTAAAAGTGATGGTGGGCCCCCAGGCATTGTGGCCCCGCCCCTTAGCCCCCCCCCCAACAGGCCTGAACGGGTCCCCCTGGAGCAGCGGTGGAGAACGTCTGGCCGCCTCAGTGCACAGAGTTAGCTAGCAGGAGGTAACGCTGTGCACTGCGATACTATTGCTCCCTTGGCAACCCGACGTTTACCTTGCCAACCGGCTCCATTCAATGCTCCCGGATGTATGCTTTAGGACAGTGCACAGGAAACGCGGTCTGCAGTGTTTCCTGTGCACTGTCCTAAAGCATACATCCAGGAACATTGAATGGAGCCGGTTGGCAAGGTAAACGTCCGGTTGCCAAGGGAGCAATAGTATCGCAGTGCACAGCGTTACCTGCTGCTAACGCTGTGCACTGAGGAAGACATGTCTAAGCTTAGTGGAGAACCTGCCTAACTGCTGCCTGTACTCTGCCTTTACTAGGGAACCTACCTGACTACTGCCTGTACTGTCTATACTGGGGAACATGCCTGACTGCTGCCTGCCTGTACTGTACTGGGGAACGTGCCTGACTGCTGCCTGTGCTGGGGAACCTGCCTGACTGCTGCCTGTGCTGGGGAAAGTGCCTGCTGCCTGTGCTACCTGACTGCTGCCTGTGGCTACTGCCTGTGCTGCCTGTGGCTACTGCCTGTGCTGCCTGACTGCTACGTGCACTGGCTACCTGCTGCCTCTGAGCACTGCCTGACTGCTGCCTGTCACTATTGCCTGTGCTGCCTATGCTTCCTGACTGTTATGTGTGACTACTGCCTGTGTTGGCTTCCTGTGAATGCCACCTATACTGCTTGACTGCTAAATGTGACTATTACCTGTGCTGCTTGACTACTACATGTGACTATTACCTGTGCTGCTTGACTACTACATGTGACTATTACCTGTGCTGCCTGACTGCTACATGTGATTACTGCCTGTGCTGGCTTCCTGACTGCCTGTGCTGCCTGTGAATGCCGCCTAAACTGCTTGACTACTACATGTGACTACTACCTGTGCTGGCTGCCAGACTGCTGCCTATGACTACTGCCTGTGCTGCCTGACTGCTACATGTGACTATTAACTGTCCTGCCTGACTGCTACATGTGACTACTGCCTGTGCTGGCTTCCAGACTGCTGCCTGTGGGTAGGGTCACATTGGCGTTTTTTGTTTAGAATCCTGATCCGGTTTTGAGCTTTAAAAAAGCTCAAAACCGGACCAGGAAAGGCTCCTGATGGAAGCCTATGCAAAACACCGGATGGCTTCACACGCCATCCGGTGGCCGGATCCGGCACTGCTGCCTGCGTTTAAAATCATGCAGGCAGCAGTTTTCGCAGCGTTTACCGGGCCGCACTGCGGTCACCGGATGGCTCAGGATGTGTAATCCCTGAGCCATCCGGTAACTGCCGAGGTTGCGGTTCCCGGCTATTGGCGGGATCCGCAACCTTAATAAAGAGTAAAATTGTTGATCTAAATGACTTTTTAAGGTCTGTAGGGGGGATTAGACCCCCTACAGACCGGCCGCTCACTTCTATAGTGTACTTCAGCTGTATGTCACGGGGCACGAGCAAAGTGCCCCCCCCCGTATCACTATACAGGGGTGCCTACACCCCTCTATTACAATGATGCTTTAATGATGTCCAAAAATGCAGTACAAAAAGGATTTTAGCAATCGCAATGTAAGTTTATACTTACATGCTGTTGTAGGCAGAGTCCCGAGAAAACCATGGGCGGGGCTGTGTGCAGCAGCCTCCGCCCACTCCTTCTTGATGGCCGCCCCCTCTGGCCGTAATCCAGTGTTGTGAGGGCGGGCACGTAGTTAAAGGGGCGTGGCTAACCGCGGCAAATAGTTAGCCACGCCCCTTTAACGACGTGCCCGCCCTCACAACACTGGATTACGGCCAGAGGGGGCGGCCATCAAGAAGGAGTGGGCGGAGGCTGCTGCACACAGCCCCGCCCATGGTTTTCTCGGGACTCTGCCTACAACAGCATGTAAGTATAAACTTACATTGCGATTGCTAAAATCCTTTTTGTACTGCATTTTTGGACATCATTAAAGCATCATTGTAATAGAGGGGTGTAGGCACCCCTGTATAGTGATACGGGGGGGGGGGGCACTTTGCTCCGGGGAGCCCGTGCCCCGTGACATATAGCTGAAGTACACTATAGAAGTGGGCGGCCGGTCTGTAGGGGGGTCTAAGCCCCCTACAGACCTTAAAAAGTCATTTAGATCAACAATTTTACTCTTTATTAAGGTTGCGGATCCCGCCAATAGCCGGGAACCGCAACCTCGGCAGTTACCGGATGGCTCAGGGATTACACATCCTGAGCCATCCGGTGACCGCAGTCCGGTATTCTGCACACATTTTTGAAAAAAATGTGTGTGCCCGGCATTGCGTTCACCGCATCCGGATCCGGATGCGGTGAATGCAATTTAGCTTAGCAATGTGACCCTACCCTATGACTACTGCCTGTGCTGCCTGACTGCTACATGTGACTATTGACTGTGCTGCCTGACTGCTACATGTGACTACTGCCTGTGCTGGCTTCCAGACTGCTGCCTATAACTACTGCCTGTGCTGGCTCACTGCTACATGTGACTACTGCCTGTGCTGGCTGCCTGTGCTGCCTATGACTATTGCCTGTGCTGCCTGACTGCTACATGTGACTATTGAATGTGCTGGCTGGCTGACTGACTGCCTGTGACTGCTGCTTGACTGCTGCCTATGCTGCCTGACTGCTTCATGTGACTATTGCCTATGCTACCTGATTGCTGACTGTGACCACTGCCTGATTGCTGCCTGTCACTACTGCCTGTGCTTTATGACTTGCTACATGTGACTGCTGCCTGTGCTGGCTGCCTGACTGCCACATGGGACTACTCTCTGTGCTGCTGCCTGATTGCTGCCTGTGACAGCTGCCTGACTGCTGCCTGTGACTACTGCCTGTGATGCTTGACTGCTACATGTGATTACTGCCTGTGCTGGCTGCCTGCTGCCTGTGACTTCTTCCTGACTGCTTCCTATGTTGCCTGTGCTGCCTGACTGCTACATGTGACTACTGTCTCTGCTAGCTAACTGCTGCCTGTGCTGCCTGACTTCTACATGTGACTACTGCCTGTGCTGCCTGTGACTGCTGCCTGACTGCTGCCTGTGCTGCTTGACTTCTGCCAGTGACTGCTGCCTCTGCTGCCTGACTGCTGCCTGTCTGGGACTTATCTTCTCCTCCTCTTCCTCACTCTCTGCTCAGCTCCTCTGTTCACAACGCCATGCAGGGCTGACGACAGATTTTTGTGAGCCCCGGGCAAAAGAGTCTCAGTGGGCCCCTTTAACACTCACACACAGCACTGCTACATCCCCAATACATGCACATACAGATACACAAAGCTATGCTACATGAACTCTACATACCCAGGTCTGCTACATGTACAATACATGCACATACAAACACACACATCTCTGTTACATGCACAATACATGCACATACAGATACACATACAGATATACGCATAGACATAGGGTAGGGTCACATTGCTAAGCTAAATTGCATTCACCGCATCCGGATCCGGATGCGGTGAATGCAATTCCGGTCACACACATTTTTTGTCAAAAATGTGTGCAGAATACCGCACTGCGGTAACCGGATGGCTCAGGATGTGTAATCCTGAGCCATCCGGTAACTGCATAGTTTGCGGATCCCGGCTATTGCCGGGATCAGCAAACTGTCCTCTGCCTATTCAAGAGTTAAATTTAGTAAGTAAAGTACTGTTTGAGGTCTGTAGGGGGGCTAAGACCCCCCTACAGACCAGCCGCCCACTCCGGTGGGCTTCTACTACAATTTCCTATGGCACGGGGCTCGGATGAGCCCCGTGCATGTCTCCAAACCTCCCGCCCCCCCGTATCACTATACAGGGGTGCCTGCACCCCTCTTGTATAGCGATTCCTGCATGTGGCCCTAAAGTTAGAATACAGAACACATGTAAGCTCATACTTACATGTCATCGTCGGCAGTGTAGTGTGAAATCCCTGGGCGGGGCTGTTTGCTGTACCTCCGCCCCCTCATTCCTTATGGCCGCCCCCTCTGTGCCTCATCCAGTGATGTGAGGGCGGCCACGTCATGAAAGGGGCGGGGCTAACCGCGGCACATATTTAGCCCCGCCCCTTTCATGACGTGGCCGCCCTCACATCACTGGATGAGGCACAGAGGGGGCGGCCATAAGGAATGAGGGGGCGGAGGCTACAGCAAACAGCCCCGCCCAGGGATTTCACACTACACTGCCGACGATGACATGTAAGTATGAGCTTACATGTGTTCTGTATTCTAACTTTAGGGCCACATGCAGGAATCGCTATACAAGAGGGGTGCAGGCACCCCTGTATAGTGATACGGGGGGGCGGGAGGTTTGGAGACATGCACGGGGCTCATCCGAGCCCCGTGCCATAGGAAATTGTAGTAGAAGCCCACCGGAGTGGGCGGCTGGTCTGTAGGGGGGTCTTAGCCCCCCCTACAGACCTCAAACAGTACTTTACTTACTAAATTTAACTCTTGAATAGGCAGAGGACAGTTTGCTGATCCCGGCAATAGCCGGGATCCGCAAACTATGCAGTTACCGGATGGCTCAGGATTACACATCCGGAGCCATCCGGTTACCGCAGTGCGGTCCCAGAAACGCTGCGAAAACTGCTGCCTGCATGATTTAAAACGCAGGCAGCAGTGCCGGATCCGGCCACCGGATGGCTTGTGAAGCCATCCGGTGTTTTGCATAGGCTTCCATCAGGAGCCTTTCCTGGTCCGGTTTTGAGCTTTTTTAAAGCTCAAAACCGGATCAGGATTTAAAACAAAAAACGCCAATGTGACCCTAGCCATACACAGATATACACACACATACAGATAGACACACACACACATATACAGATATACACACAGGCACAGATACCTACAGATATGCACACATACCAATTCCTATAAAGACAACCCTGGAGCCAGGCCAAAATGATATTCAAAGTGCTCTTTATTAAAAGTTAGTGCATAAATGCAGCAATAAAAGTAATGTCCAGGCAGCACACAAGACAGGAGACCACATGAAACACAAAATGCAAGTATGGCAGTAGATAACAGTAAATCATATACTAGGCACCAGCCAATAGTGCTTCAGATTCTAAGTACATGCCAAACAAGCACGCAATTAGTTCACCATAAATCAATTCATGGGTCTGAAAATATTACCTGTCCGTGGCCACCTCCCCCTAACGCGTTTCGCTTAGGCTTCCCCCTCGGAAGAAGCCTAAGCGAAACGCGTTAGGGGGAGGTGGCCACGGACAGGTAATATTTTCAGACCCATGAATTGATTTATGGTGAACTAATTGCGTGCTTGTTTGGCATGTACTTAGAATCTGAAGCACTATTGGCTGGTGCCTGGTATATGATTTACTGTTATCTACTGCCATACTTGCATTTTGTGTTTCATGTGGTCTCCTGTCTTGTGTGCTGCCTGGACATTACTTTTATTGCTGCATTTATGCACTAACTTTTAATAAAGAGCACTTTGAATATCATTTTGGCCTGGCTCCAGGGTTGTCTTTATAGGAATTGGTATGTGATTGGAGGGCCTTTCACCTTTAAAAGGGTTTTTTTTGAAACCGAGATATGCACACATGTACAGATATACAGACACACAGATATACAGACATACATACAGATATACACACACACATACAGATATACAGACACATACAGATATACACACACATACAGATATACAGACATACATACAGATATACACATACATACAGATATACACACACATACAGATATACAAACACATACAGATATACAGACACATACAGATATACACATACATACAGATATAAACACACACATACAGATATACACACACATATACAGATGTACAGACATAGATACAGATATAAACATACATACACATATACACACATACAGATATACACACATATACAGATATACACATACATACACATATACAGATATACACACCCACATACAGATATACACACACATACAGATATACACACACACATACAGGTATACACACATACAGATATACACACATACATACAGATATACACACACATACAGATATACACACATACAGATTATAATTGTACATTGCAGTTCTGCTGAGCGCAGAGTGATGTGCAGGAGCCGCCAATATAATTGGTATAATAACAGCTACCAGGTATTTACATATAGCTGAAGGGTGGGTGGGCCCCTGAAATCAATTTCCCTGGTGGGCCCCAGACACCCCAGTCCGACCCTGATAGCGTGTGATTTCTACCAAACAGCATTACATGGTAGTAGTACTGATTAGGACTTTACAAGCACTATATGACTGTATTCATTTCTGAACATTTGATGGCACAATCCTATGTAAATGTCACCCCAAAAACACCGGGTAACATGGCCAGGTGTGTGCTTAGTAGCAGGCAGTGGCAAATGTTTGGACTATACTGCTTTGTGGAGGGCAATAACCGCCCTTTCAGAATAGTATTGTGGACAGCAGAAGCCAGTCTGTCACCCCAAAAACAGTGGGTAACATGGCCTTGTGTGTGCTTGGTAGCAGGCAGTAGCAAATGTTTGGTCTATACTGCTTTGTGGAGGGCAGTAACCACTTTTTTAAGAGGAGTATTGTGGACAGCAGAAGCTGGCCTGTCACCCCAAAAGCAGAGTGTAACATGGCCTGGTGTGGGCTTGGTAGCAGGCAGTAGCAAATGTTTAGACTATAATACTCCTTTGTGGAGGGCAATAACAACTTTTTTAAGAGGAGTATTGTAAACAGCAGAAGCCAGCTTTTCACCCCAAAAACAGCAGGTAACATGACCTGGTGTGGGCTTGGTAGCATGCAGTAGCAAATATTTAGATTACACTGCTTTGTGGAGGTCAATAACTGTCTTTTTAAAAGGAGTATTGTGGACAGCAGAAGCCAGCCTGTCACCCCCAAAACAGCGTGCAACATGGCCTGGTGCGAGTTTTGTAGCAGGCAGTAGGATATTTTGGAGTACTGCTGCTTTGTGTTGGGCAAACTGACTTTTTGTTATGTGCAAATGGAGTCTGTGGAGCCTCGTTTAAGAGTCTAAAACATGGGACTAGCCAGATATCCCTCCAGGGAAGGACCTGGTCTACCAGGCATTGCTCCCACCTAGCCAGAATCCTACTCCACACTGAAGAGGGTAATACCCCGAAACAGCTGTCTGTGGATGGATATCTGGTTTTGGTAATTCCCTTGTCATATCCTTAAGTTCCTAACTGAGCGGGATAGTGACTGAAAGGGCCACTTAATATGGTGGTTATGGTGGTTTCCACAAGGATTCTACCCCAGGGCTAGTCCTTCCCTGGAGTGATATCTGGCTAGTCCCGTGTTTGAGACTCTTAAATGAGGCTCCACGGACTCCATTTGCATATTCAAATTCCCAAGGGGCAATGCACCATGGATTTCACTGTGTTTGAGCACTTTAGCCAGCTGCCCGCAGTGTTTTCCTTGACTGGTCTCCCTGAGATCAGTGAGAGCTTTGTGATGTTGTTTTTGTAATGTGGACAGAAGAACCAGCGAGTTAAATGGCCTGGTGCGAGGTTTGAAGCAGGCAGTAGGAAATTTTGGAGTACTGCTGCTTTGAGTTGAGTAAACCAACTTTTTGTAAGTGGACTCAAGCACCAGCGGGTTGAATGGCCTGGTGCGAGGTTTGTAGCAGACATTAGGACATTTTGGAGTACTGCTGGTTTGCATTGTGCAAACTGCCTTTTTATAATATGGACGGAAGCACCAGCGGGTTAAATAGCCTGGTGCAAGGTTTGTAGCAGGCTGTGGTAAATTTCGGAGTACTGCAGGTTTGAGTTGGGCAAACTGCGTTTTTGTAATGGGGACACAAGCATCAGAGGGTTATATGGCCTGGTGCAACGTTTATATCAGGCAGAAGGAAATTTTGGAGTACTTCTGCTTTACACTGACCCTGCTGAACACTAACCCTGCTTGAGTAACTCGCCCTCCCTGTAGTCTAACTCTGTACTGTGTCTCTTCAGCTCTCAAAAGAGCTATTGTTTTGGTGGTATTATGCAGCTGCTGAATGGATCCTTTCAACTGTCCCTGCTCCAATATCTCTCCCTTGCTAATTTACACGGAGACACACTAGAGCTAACCCTGAAAACGGCTCTTGTGTATTGAAGAGACCTAAGGCTACGTTCACACGCGGCGTAATTCCTGCATATTTTTGGTATGGCACTTTTTTGAGCGTCTACAGCGCAAACAAGCGTGACTGCATTCACACACTGTGCTTTTTTCATCACGCTTTTCCCGAGCCCATTTTGTCATGTGGCCTATAAGAAAAGCACGCCGAAAAAGGCGAAAAGAATTGATATTTCTGTTCGTTTTGCAGATGTGCTGTCGAATTGAAAAACACAAAAAGACGCGGAAACACGCGGTGTGTGAACACATCTCTTCAAAAGCCATAGCTTTTGCTGGAATGCATATCCAGAATTGCTTTTCTCTGCATTTATGCAAGTGCAAAAAAGCGCTGCATAAATTCAGGAATATGCGAGAATTATGAGATGTGTGAACGTAGCCTAACACTCTCCCTAGCAGCCCATCGATCTGTCCCTATGCTTCTCCAATGCTGGTTCCGGATGTAATGAGGGCAAAATGGCGGCGGTAGTGCTTAAATAGTCCCTATGATGCTGGGCGGCCAACCAGTCACAGTAATGCCACAATCAAGATGGCGACTGCATTATTGTGATTGGTTAAGAAGCCCAGCATGATTAATGGCTGCAAAGAAGGCACCAAAACTGCAGGACAGGACATCTGAATATAGCGAGGTGAGTACACAAAAACTCACAGAATAACGAGTAATGCGAATACCGTGCTATTCGTGCGAATAGCGAATAGTGACGAATACACTCGCTCATTGCTAGTAATATGTGATCCCTCTGTTTTCTGTATGCGAGTGTTTCGAGTATCTCCTATCATTAAGAGACTTGTGACAGTTCCGGATTTTAACTGTGATTAATTTATTTTGGACCATCAAGGGTTAAAAACATTTTCCGTGCTGGTAACTCCTGTTTAGCTCTTCTCAGCTGCTGCAGTTTTGTGCCAATAATGGTAATTTCAGTACCGTATATACTCGTGTATAAGCCGAGTTTTTCAGCCCACAAATTGGGCTGAAAAGTCCCCCCCTCGGCTTATACACGGGTCTATACGGTAATGCTGTGGGGGGGGCTGTGACCGGGAGCTGGAGGAGGCAGGAGGGGGCCGCGGTGACCGCAGGCGGTCACGTGGGGCCGCCTCATTAGTGCAATGAATATGCACGGCATCCCCCCGTCCATCAACGGCGGGGGGATGCCGTGCATATTGCACTGCACAGCCCCCCTCCTTAATATGGGTCCCCCAGTATTAATAAACAGCCCCCCCCCCCTCCTTATCATGGCCCCCCAGGCTGCGGCAGCTGTCAAAATAACAAACAGTTTATACATCACCTTCCGACGCAGCTTCTCCGCTCCTCCGCTCCTCCGCTCGCCGGCTTCTTCTTTCTTCTTGTGCCGGTGTCATGTGACCGGGCGCAGGAGATGACGTCATTTCCTGCGCGCGGTCACAGAAGTCGGCACAACAAGAAAGAAGAAGCAGCCGGCGAGCGGAGGAGCGGAGGAGCGGAGAAGCTGCGTCGGAAGGTGATGTATAAACTGTTTGTTATTTTGACAGCTGCCGCAGCCTGGGGGGCCATGATAAGGAGGGGGGGGCTGTTTATTAATACTGGGGCTGTATATACCTCTGGGGCTGCTGGATAGTACCACTGGGGCTGTATACTACCACTGGGGCTGCATATACCTCTGGGGCTGATGTATACTACCACTGGGGCTGTATACTACCACTGGGGCTGTATATACATCTGGGGCTGATGTATACTACCACTGGGGCTGCTTGGGCTCCTGTATACTACCACTGGGGCTGATGTATACTACCACTGGGGCTGTATACTACCACTGGGGCTGTATATACATCTGGGGCTGATGTATACTACCACTGGGGCTGCTTGGGCTCCTGTATACTACCACTGGGGCTGCATATACCTCTGGGGCTGATGTATACTACCACTGGGGCTGTATACTACCTCTGGGGCTGTATATACATCTGGGGCTGATGTATACTACCACTGGGGCTGCTTGGGCTCCTGTATACTACCACTAGGGCTCCTGTATACTACCACTGGGGCTGCTGGGGCTGCTATATACTACCACTGGGGCTGCTGGGGATGCTATATACTACCACTGGGGCTGCTGTATACTACCACTGGGGCTGCTGTATACTACCACTGGGGCTGCTGGGGCTGCTATATACTACCACTGGGGCTGCTGGGGATGCTATATACTACCACTGGGGCTGCTGGGGATGCTATATACTACCACTGGGGCTGCTGGGGATGCTATATACTACCACTGGGGATGCTATATAGTACCACTGGGGCTGCTGGGGATGCTATATACTACCACTGGGGCTGCTGTATACTACCACTGGGGCTGCTGTATACTACCACTGGGGCTGCTGGGGCTGCTATATACTACCACTGGGGCTGCTGGGGATGCTATATACTACCACTGGGGCTGCTGGGGATGCTATATACTACCACTGGGGCTGCTGGGGATGCTATATACTACCACTGGGGATGCTATATAGTACCACTGGGGCTGCTGGGGATGCTATATACTACCACTGGGGCTGCTGGGGATGCTATATAGTACCACTGGGGCTGCTGGGGATGCTATATACTACCACTGGGGCTGCTGTATACTACCACTGGGGCTGCTGTATACTACCACTGGGGCTGCTGGGGCTGCTATATACTACCACTGGGGCTGCTGGGGATGCTATATACTACCACTGGGGCTGCTGGGGATGCTATATACTACCACTGGGGCTGCTGGGGATGCTATATACTACCACTGGGGATGCTATATAGTACCACTGGGGCTGCTGGGGATGCTATATACTACCACTGGGGCTGCTGGGGATGCTATATACTACCACTGGGGCTGCTGTATACTACCACTGGGGCTGCTGTATACTACCACTGGGGCTGCTGGGGCTGCTATATACTACCACTGGGGCTGCTGGGGATGCTATATACTACCACTGGGGCTGCTGGGGATGCTATATACTACCACTGGGGCTGCTGGGGATGCTATATACTACCACTGGGGCTGCTGGGGATGCTATATACTACCACTGGGGCTGCTGGGGATGCTATATACTACCACTGGGGCTGCTGGGGATGCTATATACTACCACTGGGGATGCTATATAGTACCACTGGGGCTGCTGGGGATGCTATATACTACCACTGGGGCTGCTGTATACTACCACTGGGGAGGCCTGTATACCACTGGGGGGGGCCTGTATACCACACTGCTGGGGGCTGTATACCTGTGCTGGGGTCCACCCTCGGCTTATACACGAGTCAATAGGTTTTTCCAGATTTTTGGGGCAAAAGTAGGGGGGTCGGCTTATACACGGGTCGGCTTATACACGAGTATATACGGTAATTTATTTACTGATCACCATGAATTGAAGAGATGTCCTGCTGCTGCTTCTGAAGTCCAATTTGGAGTGATGTAGACTGCAGTTCTGAGTTTGGCTGCAGCTATCAAGTTAGTTGTATCCTTATTGTCTTGTTCCCCAGTCTGTCTACCTTCCCCTGTGTTATATTACATCAGTGGTAACGTCTACGGTAGTATACTCACCAGCCGTTGCACTAGCTAGGGTTAGCAGAGGTGACAGCTAGGTACTCAGCACATGACGAGGTATGGAACCACTTAGAGATATTAGGGTAGCTCAGGAGCAGATGCACATTAGTGAAAAGAGGTATCTCATCCCACACCCTATTGTCAGGGTCTTCTACTATCTTTTCCACCACCGTTGTACCTCAGTGTTACGCCGTGTGCCAGACATCCCCATATCTGAGCTTGAAAGCCAGTGATCCTCTTCCTTACCAATTATATAATTATTTCAGCCACACCTAGGAATTACTAATGATTTCATACCAACATGCCTATAGCTATGATCTCATATACAGTATGAAACTTAGCACTCAGATGCAATAAAGTGAAAATATTTATTAAAACACCGCTATTCAAAACTTAGACCTAGTCGGTGGCTCTCTGAAATGTGTCTATCAATCCCTTAAACCTAAAAAGCATCCAGACATAATGATAATACTCATCTGGTGTTGTGAAAGCCATCTTTTTCTTGTCCCCATTGGAAAGGAGAATCTGCTAGTTACCTTTGGAAAGATCAAGGTTCACCCTATTCTTTCATTCAGTTTATCTATCTTGGGGCATTGGGTAGTCATCAAACTTTTAGACTTCATTGAGTTTCCTGTAATCATTGCAGAGCTGGTATTCTCCAGCTGGCTTTGGCACCAAGTGAGACCTGACATCTCTTAGAACATGTCCCTTTTCTGGTAATAAAACTCCCAGCATTGTTGTTTATAAGAGTGTGACAACATTTCCACTAATTTATCAGCTTCCGACTTGGTGACCAAGCTAGAGGATTCAAGAGATTTCCTATCTTTCCAGCCTTTGAATAGAATAACATGATACACTTGGATGTGTCTCCTTTTCCCTGCCTGGTGTATCTTGTAGTTGACCCCACCATTTCCACCACTTCTTAGGGCCCCTGCCATTTAGCAAGGAACTTACTCTCCACTGTGTTCATCAGCACTATAATCTGATCCCCAGGTTTGAATGGCCTAACATTATACCGCACTTGAGCAATCCTCTCCTGCATCTGGGACGCATGTTTTATTATTATTATTATTATTATTATTATTAATTTATATACCGGTAGCTTCATTAAATTCCATGGCGCTTTACATGCTAAAAGGGCAGACAAGGATAAGTACAATAAATGTGGAAAATTCGGTTGTACAGATACAAGGACTTCTGTATCCCATGTATCCTTTGCTACATCCAGGTGACCCTGGGGGTGTCGGCCATACAGCAACTCTAACAGGGAGAATCCCATGGAAGCTTGTGGGACTTCACTAATACAGAACAAGAGATGTGGTATAACACAGTCCCAGTTCAAACCATTCATTTTACCACTTTTTTAATATTCAAAGTTTTTTTAAACCTTTCTACCAGGTCATCCGTCTGTGGGTCATATGCTGAGGTTTGAAGCTGTGAGATTTTCAGGGCCTAACATAATTCTCTCATGATTTTCAACATGAAAGGTGTCTCTTGATCCATAATATTTCCTTGCGGAGGCCAGTTCAGGAAAACACATGAACCAACTTTCGCACAAATTTTATAGAAGAGGACTTTCTCAAAGGCCTCCAGGTACCATATATCATAAACTACGATAAGCACCAAGATGCACTGGTGTCCTCTAGTAAACTTTATACAAAAACTACTCAAAAAAGGCAGCATTAGAAAAACTTACCATCAGCAACGAAAAACAAAAATTAACACTGCACTTAGCAGGATGCAAACAGACCCCATTATGTAGAGCAAGCCCAGGTGCAAGCAGATAAAATCACCTCTACCTACAAAGACATGTGGGAGGTGACTTGCCATGCACATATTGGGCTTTCATAGGACGCCATTCGCACTGATACATATGATGTGGAGTGTCTGATAGCTACCCTCCGGTCCTGCCACCTGACCAAACGGGCCACCCAGTACGATGTCTCATCAGCACTGGATGAATGGCACCCCATGGGGCCCAGTCGCATCCCGTGAAAATTATAAAACAAAGTGAAAAGATAGACAAAAAACCTTTTATATGGGGTATTGGTTCATGTATTGGCCAAGACAATTAAGCTCGTAATCCACGTCATGGATCCCCATGCTTTCGAATCCTAACAAAATGTATACACAAACTACTCAAAAAAGGCAGCATCAGAAAAATTTACCATCAGCAGCCAAAAACAAAAGCCAACACTGCACTTAGCAGGATGCAGCCAGACCCCATTATGTATAGCAAGTCTAGGTGCATGCAGATAAAATCACCTCTACCTACAAAGACTTGTGGGAGGTGACCATCCATGCACATATTGGGCTTCCATAGGACGACATTCACATGGATACATATGATGCAGAGTGTCTGATCCCAAGACATATGGGAGGTGACTTGCCATGCATCCATCTATGGGTAATATGATGTGGTTTGAAGCTGTGAGATTTTCAATGCCTAACATAATTCTCTCATGGGATTGTAGAACCCATTACCCATACTAATACCTTTCACACAATAAACACAAACTTCTAATGGCAAAGTTGGCCGTGAGGCGTTTATTTAGAGTTACCAATAATTTAAACCAATAGCTAAATAAATAAATAAATAAATAATGAATAATCAATATTTAGTTAGCCGGAGACTTGGCTAAACTACCACTAACCAACCGGCTCTGAGTAACTTTACCCTCAAATAAACAAACGACTTGATCCATCTAATCCCGGGCCGGGCAGGTGGGTGCTTCTCCTCTGGCAGCTGACCAGCTGAATGCTGCCCAGAGACTCCATGAGGTGATATAATTTTCAGGCTTCCCGCTTTAACTACGGCCAATCACATCGCCGTTACCTCAGACGGCTTAGCCAATCAGCAGCCACAGCCTCTGTTACCATAACAATATGCAAATCCTCAAGGCAGACTGTATGCTTGACCTTAGGATAACTAAAACACCTTTAATTATACCAAAAACATTCCTATATTTAATACTGAGGGGTCCCCAATCCCATGACGCCCCTGCTCTAATTGCTTCGTGGCTCCCATGGGATTGTAGAACCCATTACCCATACTAATACCTTTCACACAATAAACACAAACTTTTAATGGCAAAGCTGGCCGTGAGGCGTTTATTTAGAGTTACCAATAATTTAAACCAATAGATAAATAAATAAATAATGAATAATCAATATGTAGTTAGCCGGAGACTTGGCTAAACTACCACTAACCAACCGGCTCTGAGTAACTTTACCCACACGGCCGATCAAAGAGAGGCCCCCCCAATAACGCCTTGCAGCCAACTTTCCACCGCATTGGCCAAACCCACATTGAAGATATCCATGCCTATCGGTGACAAACGGACACCATCCCGTCTATACAACCCATGAACGAAGTCGTCTAGCTCCCGGTGCCGTATTGAAAAACCTCCCACCACTGGCAAAAATCGCTCTAAAGCCCTATTAACTCGCTTCCTAATAGCCTCAAATAACTTCAAATTCGGACAATCCCATATCAGACGAGGAACAATCTCAGAAAATACTATCCGACTTGAAGAAAACATAAAATGAATCACTTTCAAATCGTGTTTCATTTGCCTTAAAAGGTCCAGGGTCCGAACCTTGCCGATATCATTCCCCACCAGATGGATAATTATCATATCAGGAGGGGGAAAACTAGTAGATAGCTGAACTAATGAACCACATAACGAGTCCCATTGCATACCCCTTACACCATACCACCATAATCGGACATTCTCCATAACGAACGGACAGCTCGAGAATCCACTTCGCTCATCCGTCCTCTTCTGAGCCCAAAACACGAACGAATGTCCGATAATCCAAACGTTAAACATACCTAAAAAAGAAAAACAAATCAAATACACAAAGACGGGCGAATATACAATTTCACCCTATCTGAACTCCACCTCCCGATCTATATAATTCTCTCATCCGATAGCCCCAGACGGGCGGCCTCAGTGGCCGCACCTATATGAAAAGAATGTGACGAGAAACGGTACCCTGCTAAACCCATTCTCTGTAAGCAGGCCCGAAATACTGAAGAAAACTGATAAACGGTCAAAACTGAACCATCTTCATGCACTAAAAGGGAGCCTTGCCAACCGGACCTTACTGTCAAAAATGCTGATAAATGATGCAGGGGCCATAACTCCGACCCTGGAAGCGAATGCAACTTAATCGAATTCCCTTTACCATTTTGGTCAGTCTTTGATCTCCTCAGTGACAGGGTTATACAATCGCCCGACAATGTAATGTCGCGCAACTGCAGACCCCCTTCACTCTTTTTACTCCTAGCAACCAACTCCGAAATTCGAAAGGCTCCAAAAAATGCCAACACAAAACTGGCTCGAAATAATAAAGCTTCATAATTACTATAGCAAGCCCATTGCACCACATCCAACAGTCATGCTAAGAGGCCTGGTGTAACCGGCCTTCTAGTATCTGGTTGCACATGCTGTCTTTTAACACCTTTCAAGAACTGAGCTACCGGGAATAAACCCAATAATGAACATTTCCCTCTTAACTTGAGAAAAAAAGAAATACCGGCCAAGGCCTTATGAATTTTAGAATAACTACAATTCTTCAAAACCATACCTTGCAAAAATTGCAACGTGATGCTGGCGTTCACCGACTCCACATCCACTCCTATTGACGCACAAAATGTGCACCAATCACACCAAGCAGCCGAATAAGCGGCCCATGTTCCCGTAGCAACCGATGCCCGGATGTAATCCGACATTACTCTGGAATCAACGTCCATACTTCCCGCGGGCAAGGTATCCCTTCCCGATCAATGTAAGGGAATTCGGAATGAAGCGCCGTCCAATCCTGATGAAAAAGAAGATCATCTAAACGATTGTAATCCACCTCCACCAGCTCCGCTTTCAGCCATATATGACTCTGTAAGCACAGTAACACCAAAGATCTCAAAAGCTTACTAACTTTCGGTGACTTGGAGGATAACAAATTCAAAGCCATAACAACTCCTTTGTCGCTAGATTGGATCAATACCCGCTTATCCTGCCAAACGGAACCCCACAAATGTATGGACAACAGTACAGTAAAGATTTTACCAAAATCCTATCCACCTGGAGTATAAAACGGCTCGGCCAAGTACCCCATGCCCATTGCTCACCGCAAGAAACCACAAATCCATCTTTCCAAATTGATAACACTGTCAGCTGCAAAGACGAAATTCTCACAAATGGAGCTTGTATACAACAACACCCATTGAAGGATTCCAAAAACTGCAACCATATTGACAAATCGTCCTTCATCACATTAGTTAACCTAACATGCATATGAGGCGAAGAAAATCCAGCTACCGACTCATATAAACGCCTAGAGAAAACCCTGGCCATTGGCATGATCTTTAAAGAAAAATTAAGCCTGCCCAACAGCGACTGTAAAACCTTTACAGTCACTTTGTCCGCCTGCACAACCCCATAAATCTCAGATTTCAACTTATATACTTTATCATCTGATAAACGTAACTCCATCCTTGACGAATCCAAAGTAATCCCTAGAAATTCCAAAACCGTACATGGAAAAACCATCTTATCCAAAGCTAGTGGCACCCCAAACTCATACATTATCCTGCAAAACGTGTCCATCAAAAGATCACAATCCAGGTTTCCAGGAGGGCCCACAAACAGATAGTCATCCAAGTAATGGATCATGCCTCCCACCGGGCACTGCTGCACTGTTACCCATTGCAAAAAAATAGCAAAAGACTCAAAATAAAAGCAGGATAATGAGAAGCCCATTGGTAAACATTTATCAAAATAAAAATTACCACCGAAGTGGAAACCCAATGAACAAAAACCTTTAGGGTCCACAGGAAGCAAATGAAAAGTAGATTTCACATCTGCTTTGGCCATCAAACAACCATGGCCAAAACGAAGTAATAAAGATACCGCTGCATCGAAAGAAGTATAAGCAACATCAGCCTGAACACCAGCTACCGAATCATTCAACGATGACCCTTTTGGGTACGACAGGTGGTGAATCACCCAAAAGGAGTTAAATTCCTTCTTAGGCACCACGCCCAGCGGTGATACCTGAAAATCCTGAAATGGGGGGCGAGCAAATGGCCCGCTAAACGTCCCAAAGACAATTCCTTCGATATATATAATCCTCCACTGCATCTTCATGCAAACCAACCGAACGCAAATTATTATAAACAGAACAACCTTTGCCATCGAACTCCGGCACAAAAAATCATTGGCGAAGCCACTAGGGATTAGCGCCGCTTTCTCCCGATCGGGGTACTTGTCTAACCAAGGCTGCATTGCGGGTAGACTCACTGGGGTCCGCCCCTTTTCCAGCAACTTCCCTAGGCGCACTCCCCGGGACAACCCCCAACTTCTTAAAGCACTTAGTCGCTGAGTGTGCCGAAAACGGCACAAGTTGGGCCACTTACACCCCGCATCATTAAACGAGAAGCACACCCCACGCTTATTGGAAGAAGCAGTGGTCGGCTTAACAAAAGCCTGTCTCTGGGGGATCATCAAATTGATCCACAGACCAACATCCTTCACGCCCAAAATAACATTAGCGTGAACTGCCATCTTCTGACGGAAGCATTCATCGTAGATCAACCAAGAGGATCCACCAAAGTGCCTATAAGCCTCCAATATAATATCCATATGTTGGAATAAGCCAGTACACAGCTGCGGCTTCCTCTCTCCCATCACTGCTGCAAAAATGGCAAACGCCTGCAGCCAGTTGTAAAAAGATTTAAAGGACTTCTTTTTGTCATCCGCATTATCAGGTTTCTCTATAGACACAGCGCTAGGCCTTTTAAAGGATGGCAAGAGAGAAAAAAATCTCTACATACTCCTGTTGCCAAATTTTTTCTTTCACTCCCTGTGCCAAATGAAACCCCAATGGGGAAACCTGGCACGTCATAGCTTCTTTAAATAAAGCAGCAGACACAGGCAGTTGTCCATCCCCTATACTTCCTAGGGAAGTAACCAAAGCAGACTGTTGAGCCAATGCCTGCCGAACCTCTCTCTGAACCATAGCTTGAAATACATTAGGAACTGTAACCCCTCCCTCCCCAGTCCTGAATCCAATCTCACCCTGTCCAGGCAGATGACCAAGGCTTTGGCTGCGTCCCATCTGCTGCTCCAACGCCTCCCCCAGCTCGACTAGCTGTGGAGCTGCGAGGTCCTCCTCTTCACTAGAAGCTCTCACCGACTCCCAGGCTTGCTGCAGCTCTGCGCCAGGTCGTGCTGTATGCTGTCTGCATTGATTATGCATGCCGGAGGCCAGCCCCCTTTCACCTGCGCTCGGACCCGGTTCACACTCACTCCTCCTCACCGACCCGGGGCTGCCCCGTCTATGACCGCCATCCTCCTTCCTGCCCGAGATCTTCTACTTCTTCTGTCTCGTAGCCTTGCGCCCGCTAGCGGTCGCTGCAACATCCTCGACCTCCTCGTAATACCGGGCACGCGCGCTAACATCCCGCAGTGCCTCAGCTTGTCTTCGTGGACTCGCCGGCCGTCCCTGGCTCTTAAGCGCCGATGTCTTCAGTGTGCCGCTCCTCCGTGCATTGGGCCTTGGCGGCGAATATACCTCCCGGGTTTTCCTCTTCCTAGGAGCTCTTGTTGCTTCCCCGTCACCTGCAGCTCCATCGGCAGACACCGCTACCACGTTCTCACCAGCCACCGGTAAGTCACCGCCCGCTGTTGCTCTCACCGGCTCGGTGGCTAAACACTCCCTCAGCCAGTCCAAACCGCCTTCTCCAGCCACTTTCTCTCGAAACTGCTGCAAGAGCTGCTCCATAGCTGCTTCTCCTCTGGCAGCGGACCAGCTGAATGCTGCCCAGAGACTCCGTGAGGTGATATAATTTTCAGGCTTCCCGCTTTAACTACGGCCAATCACATCGCCGTTACCTCAGACGGCTTAGCCAATCAGCAGCCACAGCCTCTGGTACCATAACAATACGCAAATCCTCAAGGCAGACTGTATGCTTGACCTTAGGATAACTAAAACACCTTTAATTATACCAAAAACATTCCTATATTTAAAACTGAGGGGTCCCCAATCCCATGACGCCCCTGCTCTAATTGCTTCGTGGCTCCCATGATTTTCAACATGAAAGGTGTCTCTTGATCCATAATATTTCCTTTCGGAGGCCAGTTCTGGAAAACCCATGAACCAACTTTCGCACAAATTTTTTAGAAGAGGACTTTCTCAAAGGTAATGCCTCCAGGTACCATCTAATATATAATTGCCCTAACGCACTTCCGTAAGTTTCAGCGCTACTTCCGTCGCCGTGTCCGTGGGCGCATGGCGCCCATGCGACCAGTGAAGCATTGCCCGCGCAGCGGCCATTGCGAGTCTCCCGCCCCGGCGACGACCGGCGAGTGCCGAGCGCCGTGGCCGAAAATAGAACCAAGGGCCCGGCCATTCACAGCTCTAAAGACCGCTATGTATCTCAATGGTAAGTGAGGCGCTATTCTCATTGGTCGGCGCCAGCACACAGCGACCAATGAGCTTCGCGCCTCACTTCCTATGGAGATACATGGAGGACTTTGAGTTTCAAATTTACCGCTGTAAGTGAGGCGCTATTCTCATTTGTCGGCGCCAGCACACAGCGACCAATGAGAATAGCGCCTCACTTCCCATTGAGATACATGGAGGACTTTGAGTTTCACATTTACTGCTGTAAGTTAGGCACTATTCTCATTGGGCGGCGCCAGCACACAGTGACCAATGAGAATAGCACCTCACTTCCCATTGAGATACATGGAGGACTTTGAGTTTCAAATTTACTCAAAGTCAAACTCAAAGTCCTCCATGTATCTCAATGGCCAGTGAGGCGCTTCTCTCATTGTACTCATGACAGTAGCAACATTAACCCCTTACATTTCGTTTTATCTGTAATTTCTATAACACAGTGTGTAGTTGTACTGCCACTGCGAAGTTAACCCCTTATATACCATTTCTGCCTTAACTCCATAATTTGTAGTCTCTATTACTACTGCCAGCAGGAACATTAACCCCTTATATTCCATTATTGTTGTTATTTCTATTACACAGTTTATAGTTGTAATAACACTGCAAAATTAACCCATTATATACCAGTTCAGCATTAACTGCATATTTGGTATTGTTTATAACTACTGCCACTGGTACATTAACCCCTTGAACACCATTTTGGATATAATTTACAGCGCTGAGTCTGTTGTGGGAGTGCCTGTGGGACATTAACTCCTTCAATAACATTTTTGATATCATTATAAGTTCCTACTAATTCAGAATGGGGTTCACCCTCCAAAATTATAAGGCCCTCCAATACAAGAGAATTCCTATATATAGATACCCAGGAGTCAGGCCAATTCAATCAAATGATTACTTTATTGATTCATTACAACAAACCACGGTAAAAGCTGGAGATATACAGAATATACAGAACAGGATTTTACCCCACTTGGTACAAACAATCCCATATCAAGGAGTCTATGTCCTATTTACCATGCTCAATGCACAGGGCTAAACAATACACCATAATGAGCCCATAGTAAACACCTCAATAGTCACAATATAACAGCCAGTGCCAATTAAACCAAGGGGGTAAAGATGTTATTACCTGTCCGTATAGCCCCCCTAACGCGCGTTTCACGTTAGCTTCGTCTGAGGAGGGTGGTCTCTGAACGCACAAGGGTTCCTTATATCGCGGCCGGTGTCTCCCGGATGCGACGCGGACGTCGCGTCACTCAGGCTTCCCCATGTATCCATGGAAACCGGCGGGGCGCCATTCACCCAGGGACGCCAAACCCCGCCCCGCCACGACGCGTCACCGCATCAGCAGCAGGAGGAGTCACGCGTCATCAGGCGATCACGCCCACCACCGTCGCCACAGGCACATGACTATCATAACGGCCCCTGCATCTCCCACACATCGAGGGACACACAGACCGCAAGAGGCCCGGCAAGGACCCTGCGGCCCCGTGCCCCAAGAATGAAGGGACACACAGGCACAGTATGTCTGTATACTTAGTAGTGATTTCAGAGAGGAGCCAAAAAGGGGTTTTTGTAAACAACAATCATAGAGCTAATATTAAACCATACATTATTAAAAAAGGCCCCACAAGGCACATCCCCAACATGAATATATACATATCTGCATAGAGTATATTCAGGACTATGAATATAGAAATAGTGTTAAGGACTTAAAAACCAGTCAGAATACATGAGTGTCAATCTGAATAAAGTGCAGCTAGTGCATGTAAACAGGTGCTGATACAGCACAACATTGCTAGTCTCAGATCCATACACCACATCATACAAAACACACCGGCCGGTGTAACACTCATCCATACACACATGAGACAGTACAATATAGTCCAAAATTGGACAATTAAATCCACATCATATATAATAAATAGTAAAGTGCTGATATATAAATAAACGTGAGAGTGTTCATAAGTGATGACGTCCATATTCCATGCACTATATGTCCGGAGAAAAACCATCCGTATTATTTCTTCATATTGGGAATATTGTACCTACATAAGGAACAACAAACAAATTTAGATTAGAAAACATAAAAATAGTTAAAATACTGTACAGAGCCTACAAGAAGGGAGCGAAACTCAAGATCTCATTCAGACCCTTAGGTCGCACACACCCCACCCTCATGATCCATTTCGCTTCCAATTGGGCAAGTGTCTTCTTCCAATTTCCACCTCGAATGTTCACATGAACCTTATCGATTCCAAAGGCCTTTAGAAGACTTGCATCACACCCATGAGCAAGCTTAAAATGTCTTGCAATGGGTTTGAGCTTAAGTTCCTACTCTGTTATAGTCCTGTTAGTTGGACATTAACTCTTTCTACACCTCCACTATATTGCTACCCTCACAGTTCTGCCTACATCGCCTACTTAGTCATATATCTGGTGTTTAAGTTTATTATTTAAAACTCTTAAAAAAATTATATACAGATTCTAGACTCCCGATTCTTTAGAATCGGGCTCACAGCTAGTATAGCATAAACTATGATGAGCACCAAGATACACTGGTGTCCTCTATTTTTAAGGCCAACATTAGAGTGAAATCCCTGAGCTCAGCGCTTCCAAGGTTTTCCATGGATATCTCCAGTTCAGAGCCATTGGCTTCAGGGGCCACATCATCATTCTAATTTCTTTGCCAGTGCAAAGAATGGAAAGTTTTCAGCTGCCTCATATGACATGGGTCTGTTGGCTGAATCCTGATTAGTAGCTGAGCTACCTGGCAATACCGCTTTCCCACACAGGTTCCAGAACAAAGGCAAGTTACACCTAACAATTATTTCATGTAACAAAACATTGACTACTTCCACTTGATTAACGGGGAAGAAATAGAAGGTTTCTTCCAACTCACCTGTCCCTTTGTGTGCACAGAGAAAATCAAGCAGTCAATCGCGATGTTCAAGGAAGCGTCCCGCATAGATAGGTAAAACTCCAAATTTTTATTCCACCTTCAGTAAAAACATGGGTAGAAGAGGCAGTACAGGGCCTCTTAATCATAATCTGGTGTCATGTTGTAACTTCCGGGTTTAAATCTCCTAGGGAAGAAAATCCCACCCACAAGTCACATGATATACAAAAGTTACAAGTAAAATACAAAGTATAAATAGTACAAAAGATACAAATGATAACATTATTTAAAAAAAACTATCAGAAGGCTAACAGAGTACTTGCTAATAAAACAGGATCAAATCGGTACGCTTATTTAAACTGTCTGGGTGGGAGGTTTCCATCATAAGAATCCAATGGACCTCCCAGCTGAGTAGTTTTTGTCTCCAATCCCTGCCTCTTCTAGGTTTGTTAACCTTTTTGATCCAACGAATTCAAAACCACTGAGGTTTCGCCAGGTCTGATAGAAATGCCGGGACACAGTAAACCAGTGATGGAGCATCTCTGTTAACTGAGTCTCTAAGTTGCTTGTTTATGTCCTGTCTTAGTTTTCTTGTTGTACACCCCAAATATGAGATGTTACACAGATTGCATTTAATTAAATAAAGCTAAAACAGCAAGAAAGGTAAGACAGCTGGTTTAAATAAATGTACCGATTCGATCATGTTCTATTCATGTAGCTTGTTAGTAGTGATGAGCGAGCATGCTCGCCACTACTCGGTACTCGCACGAGTATCACTGTACTCGGGCGGCTCGCCGAGCACCGAGTAATCTCGCGATACTCGTGCTGTGCTCGTGGTAGTCATCTCTGCATGTTGGCGCTCTTTTGAGAGTTAGCCCACGTGCAGGGATTGGCTGGCAGACCACTGCAATGCCACAGCCCTGTTAGTTGTGGCATAGCAGTGATTGGCCGCCCTGCACAGCGTGACCGAGCTTTTATAACTCCCGGCGCGCTGTGCTCGGCACACAGCCATCCAGACAGTGAGTGTAGGGAGAGTGTCTGCTGCTGCTTAGGGACAGATTTGCGGCCCGCATAGGTAGATCCGGAGCAGGGCTGCAAACTGCTGCTGCTGACCACAACAGTCCTTCTCAGGACTAATCTAGGAGGATATAGGCAGGGTGATACAGATTGGAATCCAAGCTTTTCTGTGACCATTAGAGTCACCACACTCTTGTACTTACTACCTTAATACAGGATAGGGACTAAAATCCTCTCCTGACACCATTACAGTCACCAGACAGGTGTACGTACTACCTTAATACAGGTTAGGGACTAAAATCCTCTCCTGAAACCATTAAAGTCACCAGACAGGTGTACGTACTACCTTAATACAGGTTAGGGACTAAAATCCTCTCCTGAAACCATTAAAGTCACCAGACAGGTGTACGTACTACCTTAATACAGGTTAGGGACTAAAATCCTCTCCTGACACCATTAAAGTCACCAGACAGGTGTACGTACTACCTTAATACAGGTTAGGGACTAAAATCCTCTCCTGACACCATTACAGTCACCAGACAGGTGTACGTACTACCTTAATACAGGTTAGGGACTAAAATCCTCTCCTCACACCATTACAGTCACCAGACAGGTGTACGTACTACCTTAATACAGGTTAGGGAACTAAAATCCTAACCTCTTGTGATCTCAACAGTCACCAGACTGGTGTACGTCATAACTTGATACAGGTTAGGGAACTAAAATCCTAATCTCTTGTGATCTGAACAGTCACCAGACTGGTGTACGTCATAACTTGATACAGGTTAGGGAACTAAAATCCTAATCTCTTGTGATCTCAACAGTCACCAGACTTGTGTACGTCATACCTTGATACAGGTTAGGGAACTAAAATCCTAATCTCTTGTGATCTGAACAGTCACCAGACTGGTGTACGTCATAACTTGATACAGGTTAGGGAACTAAAATCCTAATCTCTTGTGATCTCAACAGTCACCAGACTGGTGTACGTCATACGTTGATACAGGTTAGGGACTAAAATCCTCTCCTGAAACCATTAAAGTCACCAGACAGGTGTACGTACTACCTTAATACAGGTTAGGGACTAAAATCCTCTCCTGAAACCATTACAGTCACCAGACAGGTGTACGTACTACCTTAATACAGGTTAGGGACTAAAATCCTCTCGTGAAACCATTACAGTCACCAGACAGGTGTACGTACTACCTTAATACAGGTTAGGGAACTAAAATCCTAACCTCTTGTGATCTGAACAGTCACCAGACTGGTGTACATCATAACTTGATACAGGTTAGGGAACTAAAATCCTAATCTCTTGTGATCTCAACAGTCACCAGACTGGTGTACGTCATAACTTGATACAGGTTAGGGAACTAAAATCCTAATCTCTTGTGATATGAACAGTCACCAGACTGGTGTACGTCATAACTTGATACAGGTTAGGGAACTAAAATCCTAATCTCTTGTGATCTGAACAGTCACCAGACTGGTGTACGTCATACCTTGATACAGGTTAGGGAACTAAAATCCTAATCTCTTGTGATCTGAACAGTCACCAGACTGGTGTACGTCATAACTTGATACAGGTTAGGGAACTAAAATCCTAATCTCTTGTGATCTAAACAGTCACTAGACTGGTGTACGTCATAACTTGATACAGGTTAGGGAACTAAAATCCTAATCTCTTGTGATCTCAACAGTCACCACACTGGTGTACGTCATACCTTGATACAGGTTAGGGACTAAAATCCTCTCCTGTGACTGTTGTCGCTGTATACAAGCAAAATGCGCAAGGGCGTTGGCAAGGAACAAGGAGGTGAATGTGATGGTGGTGCAGGCAGAGGCCGAGGTCGTGTGCAAGCACTAATTTCGCAACAAGAAAGTGGCACATCTACTCGCTCACACGTCCTGTCCCAAATTGTTGGGGCCCGCTGCAGTACACCGCTCTTGAACCAACACCAGTGTCAACAGCTTGTTACTTGGATAGCGGATAATGCTTCAAGTCTGATTGGCACCTCCACAAACACCCTGTCTTCCACACGGTCAAGTGTCAGCAGCCATGATACTGCACCGCACATTTCCCAACCTGATCCTCCTTCCTACCAACAGGCCGAGTACACGTCCACGGACATTACTGATCCTACACTTGGACACTCGGAAGTCCAGAAGTGTGTACCCATGGGTCAGTGGAGGTACATGGCAAATTCCCATTACAAAATTTAAATTCAGTTGTCATTTGTTGGTGGTGTGGTGAAGTCTGGCCCAATCCAACCCTTGTTCATCTTGATCTGAGTCAGCCTGTCAGCATTTTCAGTTGACAGGCGGTTGAGTTTATCAGTAATGATTCCACCTGCGGCACTGAAAACATGCTTTGACAAAACGCTAGCGGCAGTGCAGGCCAGGACTTCCAAGGCGTAGAGAGCCAATTCATGCCACGTGTCCAGCTTGGAGACCCAATAATTGTAAGGCACAGAGGAATCTCGCAGTACAGTTGTTCGATCGGCAAGGTACTCCTTCAGCATCTGGCCAAACTTAGCATTTCTTGTGTCACTACCCCGCACCTCAGGGGCTGTGGTACGTGAGGGGCTGAGAAAACTGTCCCACCTCGTAAAGACTGTTCCCCTACCTTTGGCGGATTGGACTTGTGCCCCTCTCGGACGTACGCCTTGGTTGTCCACCGATTCCTGACCTATGCCGCTAGCGTTTTGTGAGGGGAATGATTTGCCTACTTCCGTGTCTATGGCCTTCTGTAACTGCTGCATTTTGGCTGACCTCTCCGCCTCAGGAATGACAGACATAAAGTTCTCCTTGTAGCGTGGGTCTAACAGTGTTGCAACCAGTACAGATTGTCGGCCAAGATGTTCTGAACGTGAGGGTCACGAGCCAGGCAGCTTACCATAAAGTCAGCCATGTGCGCCAGACTCTTAACAGCCATCACTTCAGTATCCAGACCAACACGATGACTGAACATGCTGTCCTCCGCCTCCTCCTCCTCCTCATCTCCCCTGTCCTCTGGCCAGCCACGCTGAATCGAGGGTATGACTGGTGTTCATGTCATATCCTCAATTTGGCCAGAGAGTTGCTCCATGTCTTCATCCTCCTCCTCTTCGTCATAGTCCTCCACTGCACGTTGTGATGAGATGAGGCTGGACTGTGTGTTTTCACCCACACCCACTACTGTTTCTTGCTCCAAGTCATCGAGCTCGGCCTGCAATGCATCCTCTTTGTTTTTCAGCAGAGACCTTTTTAGAAGGCAGAGTAGTGGTATGGTGACGCTAATAATGGCGTCATCGCCGCTCACCATCTTGGTGGAGTCCTCAAAGTTTTGGAGGATGGTACATAGGTCGGACATCCATCTCCACTCCTCAGGTGTTATGTGTGGAGTTTGAACCATTTCCCGACGGCTTAGGTGATGCAGGTAGTCAACAACTGCCCTCTTCTGCTCACATATCCTGACCAACATGTGCAGAGTTGAATTCCAACGCGTGGGGACATCACACACCAGTCTGTGGGCCGTAAGACGCTAACGGCGCTGAAATCCGCCAAGGCCGGCTGAAGCTGCAGGTGACTTGTGAAAATGTGCAGACAGACGGCGAACTTTTACCAGCAGTTCAGACTGCTCTGTGTATGACTTTAGAAACCTCTGAACCACCAGGTTGAGCACGTGGGCCACGCTTGGAACATGCGTCAGCTGGCCTCGCCTCAAAGCTGCCACCAGGTTCCGGCCATTGTCACACACGACCTTTCCTGGCTTTAGGTTCAGAGGTGTGAGCCAGTGATCTGCCTGCTGTTTCAGAGCTGTCCACACCTCTTCTGCATTGTGGGGTTTGTCACCTATGCAGACTAGCTTCAGCACAGCCTGTTGCCGCTTCGCAGAGGCAGTACTGCAGTGCTTCCAGCTTGGGACTGGTGTGGAGGGTACAGTGGATGAGGATGCGCAGGAGGAGGAGGAGGAGGCTGAAGAGCATGACATTCCGGAGCTGTAGAGTGTCGGTGAAACCCTGACAGAGGTAGGGCCTGCTATCCTTGGTGTGGGAAGGACGTGTTCCGTCCCTCGCTCAGACTGTGTCAGAGCCTCCACAATATTAACCCAGTGTTTTGTCAAGGAGATGTAGCGGCCTTGCCCACAAGCACTTGTCCACGTGTCTGTGGTAATACACTTCAGCCCCTGACCTTACCCCTGCGGTATTAAAGAACAGCAATGACTGTCTAGCTGCAGTTTCCAATATCTTGTCCACTCTCTATTTGAAACTAAACCTTTCCAAAACTGAACTTCTTCTGCTCCCCCCATCCACTAACCTCCCTAAATCGGACATCTCTCTCTCAGTTTGTGGCACCACGATACCGCCTAGGCAGCAGGCTCGTTGTCTGGGTGTTATGTTTGACACCGATCTCTACTTCTCCTCCCACACACAATGTCTCGTCCGCTCATGTCGCTTACACCTGAAGAATATCTCCAGAGTCCGTCCCTTTCTCACCCTGTAAACAACAAAAACCCTCACCGTGGCCCTAATCCATTCCCGCCTTGACTATTGCAATTCTCTATTAAGCGGCCTCCCCCTCACCAGAGTTTCTCCTCTCCAGTCCATCCTTAATGCAGCAGCCAGGATGACCCATCTGGCCAATCGTTACTCAGATGCCTCTGCTCTGTGCCAGTCATTGCACTGGCTGCCCGTATACTACAGTATCAAATTCAAATTGCTTCTTCTCACCCACAAAGCTCTTCACAGTGCAGCACCACCCTACCTCTCCTGCCTCATCTCTGTCTATCACCCCACTCGCACTCTACGTTCCTCAAATGACCTTCGACTGACATCTGTAATAATCCGATCCTCCCACTCCCGGCTCCAAGACTTCTCCAGAGCTGCACCAAACCTCTGGAATGCTTTACCCCAAGAAATCAGGACTATCCACAACTTGCATGGCTTCAGACGATCCCTAAAAACGCATCTTTTTAAGGCGGCCTATCATACTCTCTAATAGAAGTCCTTTGTACTGTAGATAGTGAATGGGCTATCCCTCTGGACATTACTCTTCGACAAACTCCACCAAACCAAAAAGGTCTACACAGACTGTATAATGACCATCCATGTAAGCTTAGTTCTATGCCCCATTTCCTCAAGATGTCTGGACCATCAGTGCAATAAGCCCCTGTACCTTGTGCAACCCCTATCCGTTGTAGATTGTAAGCTCTTTTGAGCAGGGTCACCTTCATTTCTTGCTTTATTTTTTGTATTTTCTTTTTTACATTGATTCTATGCCTATTGTTTTGTATCCAATTATTCTACTGTATTTGTTCTCTACTGTAATTACTTACTGTATTATATTTTCTGTACTCTAACCCTACATTGTAAAGCGCTGCGTAATATGTTGGCGCTATATAAATAAAGCTGTATTATTATTATTATTATTAGGTGGACTTTGGCTGAAACAGCGTTGTTCAGGGCACGTGTGATGCTGTTGGACACGTGGTTATGCAATGCGGGGACGGCACATCTGGAGAAATAGTGGCGGCTGTGGACCGAGTAACGTGGGACAGCAGCCGCCATCAGGTCGCGGAATGCTTCCGTCTCCACCAGCCGGAAAGGCAACATTTGTAGCGGTATGAGTCGCGAAATGTGATCATTCAGGACTGTGGCATGTGGGGTGTTGGCAGCGTATTTGCGCCTGCGTTCAAATGTTTGCTGAATGGATAATTGAACGCTGCGCTGGGACAAGGACGTGCTTGATGGTGGTGTAATTTGTGCGTGGGCAACTTCAGGTGCAGGGCCGGAGGCTTGTTCGCGGCCAGCATGGAGAGGGGATTGGCTCGCACGCACAACAGGCGAAGACGTAGCAGTGACATCAGCAAGCACCGCTCCTCGACTCTGTTGTACTTCCCACAAAGTCGGGTGCTTGGCTGACATGTGCCTGATCATGCTGGTGGTGGTCAGGCTGCTACTTTTCGTACACTTGCTGATGCTGGCATGGCAGGTGTTGCAAATGGCCTTTTTAGAGTCATCTGGAGCCAACTGAAAATACTGCCAGACTCGGGAAGACCTAACATTTGCACAGGCACCTTGTGTCGTGTTGTTGTTCCGGGGAACGGTTGCCTGCCTTCTGCCTGCGTACCCGACCCTGCTTCGTACTGCCTGTTGGGATGCTACGCCTCCCTCCCCCTGTGCACTGCTGTCCTCGCTCTGCATATACTCATGCCAGGTTGGGTCAGCTACTGGATCATCCACCACGTCGTCTTCCTATTCCTTGGCTAATCGCTGGACTGCTCCTCCTTCTCCTCATGTGCCACCATGATGACCGTTACAATAGTTTGGCTGTTGTTTCAGGTATACCCCCAGTAGTAAATTTTACGCCCATTCTTTTTGAATGGGCATTACAAAGACAAGATACCCGCATCTTTTCAATGTGAAAAATGTTTTGAGGCCCTCCTGCACGTCTCTATCCAGGGACAATGTGGAGCCTCCCAATTTTTGGCTGCCCTGGCCAAAGGGCTATACTACAATACACCCACTTGAGGGTTACAGGCCCTACTACATGTCTGTATGCATGGGTCATTGTTGAACCTCCCAATTTTTGGCTGCCCTGACCAAAGGGCTATACTACAATACACCCACTTGAGGGTTACAGGCCCTACTACATGTCTGTATGCATGGGTCATTGTTGAACCTCCCAATTTTTGGCTGCCCTGGCCAAAGGGCTATACTACAATACACCCACTTGAGGGTTACAGGCCCTCCTGCACGTCTCTATCCAGGGACAATGAGGAGCCTCCCAATTTTTGGCTGCCCTGGCCAAAGGCCTATACTACAATACACCCACTTGAGGGTTAGAGGCCCTCCTGCACGTCTCTATCCAGGGACAAAGAGGAGCCTCCCAATTTTTGGCTGCCCTGGCCAAAGGGGTATACTACAATACACCCAGTTGAGGGTTACAGGCCCTACTACATGTCTGTATGCATGGGTCATTGTTGAACCTCCCAATTTTTGGCTGCCCTGGCCAAAGGCCTATACTACAATACACCCACTTGAGGGTTACAGGCCCTCCTGCACGTCTCTATCCAGGGACAAAGAGGAGCCTCCCAATTTTTGGCTGCCCTGGCCAAAGGGCTATACTACAATACACCCAGTTGAGGGTTACAGGCCCTACTACATGTCTGTATGCATGGGTCATTGTTGAACCTCCCAATTTTTGGCTGCCCTGACCAAAGGGCTATACTACAATACACCCAGTTGAGGGTTACAGGCCCTACTACATGTCTGTATGCATGGGTCATTGTTGAACCTCCCAATTTTTGGCCGCCCTGACCAAAGGGCTATACTACAATACACCCACTTGAGGGTTACAGGCCCTACTACATGTCTGTATGCATGGGTCATTGTTGAACCTCCCAATTTTTGGCCGCCCTGACCAAAGGGCTATACTACAATACACCCACTTGAGGGTTACAGGCCCTACTGCATGTCTGTATGCATTGTTTAACCTCCCAATTTGTGGCTGCCCTGACAAAAGGGCTATACTACTATACACCCACTTGAGGGTTACAGGCCTTACTACATGTCTGTATGCATGGGTCATTGTTGAACCTCCCAATTTTTGGCCGCCCTGACCAAAGGGCTATACTACAATACACCCACTTGAGGGTTACAGGCCCTACTACATGTCTGTATGCATGGGTCATTGTTGAACCTCCCAATTTTTGGCTGCCCTGGCCAAAGGGCTATACTACAATACACCCACTTGAGGGTTACAGGCCCTCCTGCACTTCTCTATCCAGGGACAATGAGGAGCCTCCCAATTTTTGGCTGCCCTGGCCAAAGGCCTATACTACAATACACCCACTTGAGAGTTACAGGCCCTCCTGCACGTCTCTATCCAGGGACAAAGAGGAGCCTCCCAATTTTTGGCTGCCCTGACCAAAGGGCTATACTACAATACACCCACTTGAGGGTTACAGGCCCTACTACATGTCTGTATGCATGGGTCATTGTTGAACCTCCCAATTTTTGGCTGCCCTGGCCAAAGGGCTATACTACAATACACCCACTTGAGGGTTACAGGCCCTCCTGCATGTCTGTATCCAGGGGCATTGGTGAACCTCCCAATTTTGGACTGCCCTGGCAAAGGAAGATACTACAATACACTCAGTTCCTCAAAATGGGCACATTATTTCAAGACAGGGCTTCATGTACGTCTCTTGTCAGGGTCATCGGAGTGTCGCACAATGTTTTCACGTAAAATCTTCCATGTAATCACAAAAAGTAACATACACCAGCTGTATCTCACTATTGGGTATGTGCCCTTAACATTTCCACCATAAATATTCATTTTGGTGTCATTTTGGAAGGTTTTCTGGAGACTCCGTAAAATTGGCGTGAAACTCGGACAACATTGTTCACAGCTGTGACTTTTGAGTGAGAAATGCTTCCAGGGGTCTTCCCCATGGTGTTGCCATGTCATTTCAGCACTCTTCTGAGACTTTTGTGACATTTGTAGGGTTTTTCCATGCTGCCGGCAATCATTTCATAAAAATACTCGTGTCTCCCATAGGATAACATTGGGCTCGTTACTCGGGCCGAGTACACGAGTATCTCGGGATGCTCGGCCCGAGCTTCGAGCACCCGAGCATTTTAGTACTCGCTCATCACTACTTGTTAGCCTTCTGATATTTTTTGCAAGTGGTTTTAACATTTGCATCTTTTGTTCTATTTCTACTTCGTATTTACTTTTTATATCATGTGACTTGTGGGTGGGGGTGACTTTTCCTGGAGATTTAAACACAGAAGTTACAACATGATGCCAGGTTATGATTAAAAGACCCTGATCCCTCAAAAAGAGCAAACCAGTGTCTGGGATATACCACACTATATTTCTCCCTGTGCGGTGTAGCTCTTCTATCCATGCTTTTAGAGAAGTTGGAATAAAAATTTGGAGTTTTACCTTTCTGTGCTGTACGCTTCTCTGTACTTCTGGATTGAGTTTTTCCACTTGGGACATGGAGTATATGGTTAAACATCTGGGTTTGAGAAGGCTTATTACTGACGTAGCCATAGTGATTCATCCGCTGTGTCCTGACTGCCAGGATTATACCCAGATCAGCCATAATCTTAGCTTTCAGCTTTGCTGTATTTCTTGGCATCCTGGAAAGCAAGGTCACAGTACATTTTTTGCAATCCCCCAGTAAAGTTCAGCACAAGGAGCTCTGCCTATTTCTCAGAGGGAATTTCCCCCTTTCCACCACTCTCTCAAAGACCATCAGGAAAGCCTCAACATCATCCTCCATAGCCATTTTCTGCAGGGCTTCTCGCACTGTGTGCCTAATTCTGCTATTCTCATTTTTGCAGGTGAGAGATGCCTTGCACAGATAGTCGAGGGTCTTCTACTGCTGTTGTTACTGCTGTTGCTTAAAGGGATCCTGTCACCCCCAAAACACCTCTAAACCTATTAAAAGCTGTCCCTAGAGCATGGGCATGCGCAGTGCGCATTTTGAAGCTGACAGCGCAGCGCGGGTGTAAATACGTCACCCGGCGCCGGGAATGACGCGGATCGCATCATACAGCCCCACACTGAAGCCCGGAAGCAATGGGAGAGCGGGGAGGCGCGCAGGGAGGCGGCAATTTGAATGTATCATGAAGATCACGCCTATTGAGGCGTGATAGTATGAAGAGGGCAGCCTGGATGAGTGACTATGAATTCCATAGTCACTCATTATCATCAGTAATGAGGTACTATAATAACGTTTTTATTCACTTTGACTATGTGCATTTAGGAGGTAAAAGGAGTGTAGGGAAAGTGTTAATATGCTCTAGGGACAGCTTTTAATAGGTTTAGAGGTGTTTTGGGGGTGACAGGATCCCTTTAAACCTCTGCTACTGCTGAAAATGCTGGTGAATGATCTCTCTGATCTCCATTTGGATCTTTGCTGAAACGTCTGCTGTTAAAGCAGCTGCTACCAAAACTACTGCTGCTGCAGATTTGCCTGAAATAATAGCTTAATGAGCTCCTCTATATCTTCAGACCATTAGTGAATTGTTAAATCTAGTTTTTCCGAGGACATTCATGATTTGTATTGCATTCGCTTGTGACCTTTGGAATTTGTTGCCAACATTTTCCACCAGTTGTAGGGTTTCAGCACCCTGTCACAGGATTTACAAATCGAATTATAAAGTTTATTTCTATTCATAAACCTCACAGATCAGTAAATGAAACAAAAAAAGCTTGGCAAGCAGCAATTAATAATAGACAGTTCCTTCTTTTGCAAGTAAGGTAACATAAATTAAATGGTGTCACTGAAATTTTAATGCAGGTTTCACACATGGACAGTTCAGCAATCCTGTCTCTGTCCAGGTCAAGCACACAACTACTCCTTCAGTTTGCTCAGCAATAATGAGCATTCCCACTGCAGCTTCCAGGTTAGTCACACCTAATTCCACTTCAGCCTACAAATAGCCTTTTAAAGGGAACCTGTCACCTAGTTTAAACCCCTCAAGCTGTCACTAACTGTCAGAAATGTATGAATATGTTGCGTTATTGTAAGAGGTCTAAACACTCATCCAGAGCAAGCTGGTTCGCTTGGACAGGACCTGCATAGACTTTGGCTTCACCCACCCCCAGTAGGAATCTTTACGACCCCCCATAAATTCCTGAAGCTGAGATGAGCAGAACTCTAAACAAGTCTGAACCAGATCTGTCCCTCCAAAAAGTTCTTTGTCTTAGAAGATAGTTTTGTAAATGTCGAATTCCATAAGACCCATTCATACCACAAACACATAATTCATATTTTTAGATTACTCATATTTTTGTGCATTTAATGATATGTCTTGTATATCTATGTAACACTCAGGAACCTGGGAAATAAGTTCTGGCTTTCTGAACATCATAAATATGTCATATTTGGTATCAATATTCTCTGAATTAAATGAACGTAAACACGAGGTGTGTATCATGGATGTGGGTCCACCCCATACCCAGATATGAAAAATGAAGGTTTATTAAGCATGGTGAAAGAGAAGGATCTCAGTGGAGCATCCCACCAGGAAGGGGAAAAACTATGAGGGGGGACAGCAGTTCTACTGCCTTTAGTAAAACTAAAGCATCCATTTTGGGCTGATTTCCCCCTGGGGCACGGACACAGCAGGAACTTATCGCTGTGTGGCGGAATCATACATTTCTGGGGAGCCGCCCCCCCCAACGGATTATTCCTTTTATTTTAATAGCTGTTTTATGCATATATATCTAAATCGTCTCTTTTGTAATATTTTGTATATCTTTTGTAAACACTGCCAACTTTGTGAGTAAAATATTATAATTGACTAGTTTTGCTCTTCTTGTTCTATGAGCGAGCTCGCCACGTCCTCCCTGTTTGTTTTACGCTATTATACGGGTTACCAATCCACCTGTAAGAGATCGGTGGTGGCAGCATAACGTTTTGTATTTATGTGATATTGTGGGCCTAAGGGTGACTGGATAGAGGTATATATATATGTTCCTGGCAGGAACTGGTGGTATATATACATCCTGTCACATCATGTGTCGCAGTATCCAACAAAAATTAGGACAGCTGGGCTCCTTTCTTATTCTCTGGCAATACCGGAATTGACCAGCAGGATAAGAGGGTGCCAGAGAGCTGCAGGTCCTGACTAAGTCTTTGTGACACTACCTGTCCCTGCACCTTCCTATTACTAATCTAACTATCCCTCTCTTTCCTGTGTGCTGTGATGGTGTAAAAAAGCATTTTATACTTACAGGTTGTTATGGTAACAAAGCCCCCTGGGTGTCCTCCTTTGCTCTCTGTCCCCTCCTCGATCCTTCTTTATGATGCCCCGATAGGTGTCTTCATTCCCTTCTGTAAATCTCCTGTTTTGAAGTTACCGTTCCTTCTCATAGTATTGCGCCGAATCGGAGCGTCATATCTGGCCTGGTGCATTGTGGCGCTGATTACATGGGACGGGACGGCTCCCGGCGCATGTGCAGTGTGCATATTGAAGCCAGGTCATCCCATGTGATCAGCCCCACAATGCATTGGGCCGGATATGACGCTACGGCTTGGCGCAATACTATGAGAAGGGGCAGGCATTTCAAAACAGGAGGATTTACAGAAGGGAATAAAGACGCCTATCGAGCATCATAAAGAAGGATCAAGGAGGGAACAGAGAGCGAAAGAGGATGCCCAGGGGGGTTCGTTACCATAATAACCCGTAAGTATAAAATGCTTTTTTATACACCATCACAGCACACAGGGCAGAGAGGGATAGTTAGATTAGTAATAGGAAGGTGCAGGGACAGGTAGTGACAGCTTGGGGGGCTTAAAAAAGGTGACAGGTTCCCTTCAAGTCAACAACTCCATTACAGACAGAACCTATGAGACAGAGTATGAATCCATATCTAGTATAAAAATATCTCTTTATTAAAAATTTTATAAAAAATCTTTAAAATCCAGAGTCTATTGGGTACACAGTGAGTAATGAACATACATGCGATTCATTTACATAAAGCACTGGATGTTGTACACCAAGATGTTGCAAGGCAACAATTCTTAAACCATACCTAAAGGTGCTAAAACTGTACTGCTGTGTTATATCACTGATTGACCTTATCATACACAGACATATCGCGCTAGTCTAAGAACCACTGACCGAGATGTTATATACCATATTTTTCCTTTCATAAGACGCACTTTTTTTCCTCCAAGTTTTGGAGGAAAGTGGGGGTGCGTCTTATAAAAGGAGTATAACATTCTATCATCAGTTGCTTGGGAGGGGGGGACAGCAGTGAAGTGGGGACAGAAGTGACAGGGAATGGTCCCTGCTGAAGAATCAGGCAGCTGGAGCACCACGTGTCTTCGGCTCATTACCGACATGAATATTCACTTCACTTGCTCCCCACCCACCTCTCTGCACTGAACACAGCGAGGAGAGGTGAGAGCACGGGGAGCAGGAGAAGCTGCTTAGCCGGCACACATGGTCTCTCCCCAGCTTCTTGCAGCTGCTGCGGAGACTGTGTGCTGGAGATAGTGAGAATGGAGGAGCGGGGCACAGCTGCTGTAAGTGAATCAGCACTGAGCTTTGTGCTGATTCACTGCCATGTCAAGACAGGGGCAGAGCAGGGAGATCGGTACCTTGTCACAGTGTGGTGCCTCCCTCTCTTTGCTCTCTGTAATGTCTCCTGCTGAGCCCTGCACAGTGCAGAAATTCAGGAAGCTCGGTCTGCAGGTCAGGAGCTTCAGTGTATGGAGAGCAGGGCTGGAGCCTGCATATAACGACAGTGTACAGCTCCCCCAGCCCTGCATCTACAGGTCAAGCTCTGCTGTGGTGAATTGTACTTAGGAGACAGGGCTGGAGCATCATATTTCAGCAGTGTACAGACCCCCTCCCTGGCCCTCCCTCTTACAGTACATCACATCAGAACTTGATCTGCAGACTATGGCCACTTCCTTGATTTCAGCAGGGTGATGGCAAAGCAGGATACATTAAAGTGTGTGCACATGTATATGTAACATAACCACTAATAAAGTTAACACTACCAATACTGTGCTTAACTAGAACTTCAAGCATGCTATAGGAACTACAGTACATGCTGGGAGTTATAGTTCTTCAAGGGGTTGCCACTACATGAACAAATCCCATCTCATTCACCTTGTTGGCCCTTGTAAAATTAAGGCTGCCTTCACACTTGCGTCCCCCTTTGTGGCGTCCTGCGGAGGGGGACCGCAAGCTGAGCGCAGGCACTGCAAGTCCCTATGTTTAACATGGGGACGCGGGTGCCTGCGCTCGGGTGCAGATTGGCGTGCGCACCCATTCACTGCAATGTATGATTTGTACGCAGGCGGATGCATGCGCACAAATCATACAGTCTCGTCCGCACCAGGAACATATGTCACATTCAGGGTGCGGACGAGAGTGTGTGATTTGTGCGCAAGTATACGCATGCGTACAAATCATATATGGCAGTGAATGGGTGCCATGCCAATCTGCACCCGAGCGCAGGCACCCGCGTCCCCATGTTAAACATAGGGACTTGCAGTGCCTGCGCTCAGCTTGCGGTCCCCCTCCACAGGAAGCGGCGGAGGGGAACGCTAGTGTGAAGCCAGCCTAAAAAAGACCATATTTACCCCCGATGCTGCAGCGGTTCCAACATTGTCAGAAGTTGCATAGTCATCTCCCATGTGACATTGATATGAGACTCAGCCCTCCGACCAGTCAGTGCTGGCGTCTGTCTCCCCGCCATCAGACACTGGAGCAAGAAGTCATTGGTGTTGCTCACATGCTGCTCCTGCATCCGAAGGAGACAGATGCCAGCGCTGACTGGTCGCAGGGCCTGACTGTCATATCAAAGTCATTTTTTGCTTCAAATATTTTTTTCCCTATTTTCCACCTCCAAAATCTGGGTGCGTCTTATAATCGGGTGCGTCTTATAAAGCGAAAAATACGGTACTTGGTAACCCTGCTTCTATGAGACTGCAGTTTATCAGGATACCTATTCCTTATAATGTAAATCACATAGCCCTCTAAGGGGTTATATGAATTCCATATGAACCATGTGAATTCACAGACCCTGAAAAGATCACAGCTTTTGCTCAGTAATAGGGGGGGCATGCAGTCCTGTGCCTCCTGTAGACATTAATGATTTAATTGTATTGTTTGTAATTTCATTATATTACTAAGAAGACTGTACTAGAATGCTGTGTTGCACTGTTTGTCAGTAGAATATATTGTGTAGTATAAGCCAATGAAATAGCAGAGCTAGCTATGCACAGTTTGTATATTGTAAGCTGAATGTAGGTGAAAGGTCCGAATCTAACACAGAGTATTGTAGTTAGCAGAAGGGTTAAGTTTGGATGAATCAAAGGGGGTGTAGCCAATGTGTTGCTGAGGAGAGACCAGAGAAGGCTCTGAGGAGAGTCTGGTGTCTGCAGCCGACAAGACAGGACAGAGAGAGCTCTTCCTATGGCTGAAAGAGACCAGCCCCTTGTGTTTACAGAGGCGAACTGGACAGAAACAGCATGTTTACAAGTAAAAGACATGATTGACTGAGCCTCAAATGCGCTGGAGCTGAGAAGAGTTTGTGGAAACGACTGAGAGAAAGGAAAGTGGGTCCTATGAGGTGATCAGACTTGAGAGACAGCTCGGCTGATGCACAAAGGGAGATAAGAGCCGTGAGGCATCCTTCTACGTATGAAGGATCACTGTCTGTAGTCATGTATGAAGTGAGTCTAATCCAGCTGCCTAAAATAAAAGAAGGACAAGGAGGGGCGCTCCTGGTGTAATACCCGGTGGTATAGTGGAGACAATGGGGGAGATGCCCTAATCTTGGTTGGTTATGCTTCGGCATAACAGTGGTACAGAGCCTCCGGTGCGTCTCATGCACCCGCCGCCGCCGTCACGTGTTGGACCACAGAGTTTCTGACGTCACCGTAGGTCCTCGATTCTCCTGTTATTCTCCCCACAGGTCTCAGAAGCATTCCTTCAGCAGCACCGCGCCGCACACCCACCAGGGTGTAGAGACGTATAAATTAAAGAACCTTTAGCGGTTTTGAGCGGGCGCTTGCAGATAAACCACAAAGACAGCTTTTTAGTTCCTTCTCTTTACTTGCTCAAATGTGGACTGGTCACTCCTCACAACATGTTTCGGCAGCTGATACCGCCTTCATCAGGTAATCCAGCTGCCTGGTAGTGAAACATCTACAAGTAAGATCCCATCGCTAGTAACCATAAAGATTGTGCCTCTGTATCACACAGAAGATGAGAAGACTCCTGCCTGCTATATAATGTTCATCCAAGCAGTAAGATCATCAGCACCCATATACTCCAGGGACTGCCGCGAGCAGGGTCGTTCTCAATATGATAGATTGTATGCGATGGTGGGGAAGATGCTTACGACCAAGTGGTTAAAGACAACCTATGATACAAGAAGAAGGGCCCCTAAAATGGCAGACAGCACTGTGGTCTTAAAGATGGCGGCAGCACATGACTAGAGAGATGGTTGTACAGCTCATACTGGGCAGGGAAGGCGCCGAAGTGTACTTGGCTGGGAGGTGTGCTGTATTTCAAGAGGGGAGGCACAGTGGCTGGAGTCCACCCTAGAAAGGAGGACCATCTTGTAGGAGCATCCGGTGGAAGCAGAAGGTCTGGTCCAGAAAAGGCAATATGTGTGAGTTGAGGGTGCGGTGTCTGAAGAGATGTGGACTGGTAAGAGCTGACCAGCGGGTGGGAAAGGTGTGGCTGTGGGCACAGCCAGTGAGACCGATGAGTGATGCGGGATGTTCATGGCACTGGAAGAGGCAGGACCTGTGATACAGCAAAGGTGCATCATTATCATGGCTGGCGCAACAACAGACAAGTGTGTAACAACATAGAGACCTCTGGTGTTGTCTGTGAGAGTGGCCAGGAAGAGGTTGCTGGAGGAACTCTTCCGATACCGGCTGTGGTGTCCGGAGACCAGGATGTCAGCTACGCAGGATCCTGGGGCCTGCCGGTCTTGGAACCCAAAGACATGGAGCTAGATGGAGATGAGTCAGGTCTGTGGAGTAGATAGGCTCGATATTCTCGGTACCCTGGTCCGAGAGTGTCTGAGGGGTGCGCAAAAGAGCTGAGCGTGAGCGGCAGTGTAATAAGGCCACATAGAGGACTTTATTTAGATGAGCATTCGAGAAGGGGAAAGACAGTGCACTGTGTAAATATTGTTTTGGTTTAACTGTTTAGTCGTTTAGGATTATATTCCCAAGAGGAACATGTGTCGCGGCTGCGATAGAATCCCGGGTAGGCCCTGTACTGACTAACGGTGGGGGAGGTATAGCCCAGGGTTAGTTGCTGCGAAACTGGCACTTGGGTTCTCTCGGGCTGCATAACTTGTATTTTGTGTTTGTGGCTGTTGTGACTGATATTTTGCTAAGAAGCGAATTGCTGTTATATTTTTGACAAGTTATAAAGAAAAGTTGGCTTATCATATTGTAGTTGGAGTCATTCATAGCAGTGCAATATCCTTCACACACAGGCGACCGGTGTTCCGGTCATTACAGCTCTACTAGTATGTCCATAAATGGCACAGAGGATCAAGATGAGGTGCACAAAAACAGCCAGAAGCTAAAGATAGCTAAGGATGGCAAGTGCCCAGGCTGCCTTGTCACCAGATAGATATGCTGGACTCACATGTATGAACCAGGAGAACACCCTAACACCCTCAGAAGAAGCTAATGCGAACTCCTGCATTAAAGTGTTCTTATGGTTCATACATGTCAGTCCATCTTATCTATCTGGTGACAAGGCAGCCTGGGCACTAGCCATCCTTAGCTATCTTTAGCTTCTGGCTGTTTTTGTGCACCTCATCTTGATCCTCTGTGCCATTTAAGGGCATACTAGTAGAGCAATAGCTGTGATCTTTTCAGGGTCTGTGAATTCATATGGTTCATTTGGAATCCTTATAACCTCTTAGAGGGCTATGTAATTTACATGATAAGGAATAGGTATCCTGATAAAGTGCAGCCCCTTAGTAGTATGAGTTTCCAAGTGAATGACATCTTCGTCATTGGTTCTTAGACTAGCGTTATATGTCTGTGTATGATAAGGTCAATCTGTGATATAACACAGCAGTGCAGTTTTAGCACCTTTAGGTGTGGTTTAAGAATTGTTGCCTTTGTAACATCTTAGTGTGCAACATCCAGTGCTTTATGTAAATGAATCGTATGTATGTTCTTTCCTCATTGTGGACCCAATAGACTCTGATTTTTATAGTTTTTTTTTAATAAAATATTTAATAAAGAAATATATTTGTACTAGATACGGCTTCATACTCTGTGTCTCATAGGTTCTGATTCCACTTCAGCTGCCTTTCATAGGACGTAGAAATTCCGCACTTGAGGGATGGGAGTGGCCATTTCTTTTTGACAGCTCCTAAATTCTAGATCCAAAATCTGGTCCCATTAGAAAAGCCTCTTTCCAAATATCTCCCATTCAGAACTTTCCCACTTTCATTCCTACAATGTATATGCACACACATACAAAAGTCTAAATGAGTGCACAACTGACACAATTGTTTTTTAGTTGGGATAAAACATACAGAATGACATTATGAAATTGGATTCATACAGTAATCATTCAGGTAGCTCATGCACCCTTATATCTGCCAATTATTACAAATTCGAGCCATAATGTACATGTGGGCATACACTCGAGAATGGAAATCTCTATTTTATAAATCTACTCATACTCAGCAAATCTTATGGAGCACAACCAAAACAAGAACGGATATCCTGGCATTATATGCTTAACATTTCTAAGTCAGCAATAAAAATATACTTTATAAAGTAAAAAAATATTTTTGTTTTTCATCAAAAGCCTCACAGAGGAATTGGTGTTAATGCCAAAGGATTGTTTCTTGCTTTAGTGCAAAGTTCCAATTACAATGTTTAGTTAGGGGTCATGGGCTTTTAGTATTGTCTGTGCACAGCTTCATTGATCTAATGTAAAACACATAATTGTTTTACGCAGTGGAGATTCTTGAGAATCGTAAACTTTTTTGTCAACACTTTAAAGAGGTCCCTTTTCCTTGTTTTGTCATGACAATGACCTCTTGTATAAAATGAGCTCTAGGAAACATAACTTCTCAAATCTGTTGTAGAAGAACTTGACTATTATAGCCAAAGCTTATTTTAACGTTGTGAAACATTTGCAAATGTAATGTATGGTTGTGCCATATTATTGAATTAGATAAATAGAATCTTGAATTTATTTTAAAGATTTAAAATGTTCTCATTTTCTAATTATTCACATAGTACCCACTAACTATAAAAATGTAAAAATGTCAAACTTTCATATTTTCATCAAAAATGATCATTGTGGTTTAAATACACATATGTGTTTATCTAGCTAGACAATATTTACAATATGCAGTCAGAATCCTGATAAGCAAAACTTATATCCTGATAAGAAAAACTGGTCATGTTGAAATAAAGATCAACAGAAAAATACTATGTCTCTCTATATAGGTTATCAGAAGAATTACTCAAATTAAATACCATCCTTCCAAGTTCTATTTATTTAATCATTTATTACCATTTAATTCAATGGACTATTCAATGATTAATTTTCATCAAAGCTTCTGAGATTAGAAATGGTGCCTCACTAGTGATGAGTAGCTCAAAGCTGGGAGTGACTTGGGTCCCTGTCCTGATTACGTTTTGGGAAAACAGAATTCATTATGAAAAAGGTCTTTATCGACCCCCCACACACTCTCTATTCCCCCAAAAAAGCATTTTTCAGGGTAAGCGGGATCATGGCACATAACCCCAAAGAAGTGCATACCATCCATTTTTTAAAGACAGAATGAGGGACATGTATTGCGCCACAAACACAGCAATTCTTCAATTACTGAAGCCCAGGGGCGGGCTGGCCCAGGTGGCAGGGGGGCAAGTGCCCCCTGGGCTGGTGGTATAGTCCACCATTAGGGCCGCCCCCTGCAGAAACGGGCCGGCCGCGGGCGTCGCTTTGCGGCCGGCGCGACGGTTTGCGGCAGGCGGGCTCGCTTTGCGGCTGGAGGAGGTGAGGACCTGATAGCACCAACGCTTCTCACGGCTGCCGGACCGGACCCGACAGCACCCCCCCCCCCCCCCGCTTCTCAAGGCTGCCGGACTTGACAGCACCCCCCAACTTCTCAAGGCTGCCGTACCGGAGCCGACCGACAGCACCCCACCCCCCACCCCCCCCGCTTCTCAACCAGGGCCGGGGATACCTAACTGACACCCAGGGAAAGAGGCTCCAGCCAGCCCCTGCTGAAGCCCATTAGTGTTCTCAACCAGTATGAGACACATTTTGAGGCATCTATAGAGTATAATTGCCAAAAAAAGAACTCCCAAGATACAGTATGTGATCCACACAGTGAATTCCAACACACAAATACAACAACATGCACAGTATGATGGCTCAACAATGGCCTCAGCAAAGTGTAATGCCTATCCATTTCCTCTAACAAAGTAATGCTGTAATAGTGCCTCCCATACATTATAATGCCCCACAATGATGCAGCATAATATGATGCCTCCACACCATAACATGGCTCACATAACCCCACACACACTTGGTGGCCCACAAAACCCATACACACAATATCATGGCCATCATAGCCTTTCAGCACATAGTATGATGGACTCTACAGCCCCAAGCACACAGTATCATGGTCTTGAAAGTCCCCACACAGTGTGATGCCCAAACAGGCCCCCACACACTATTAAAGCCGCCACACACAATATCATTTTTTCCACAGTTTCCCACACACAATAAAACTCCTTTAATGCCCCAACCCGATATTAGGGCCCCTACAGCTCCTTATATTTTATCATGGCTCCCACAGCACACACACTTAGTATAATGCCCCCATTGCCTCTCACACAGTACGATTCTCAGCTACTCCACACAGTTTCATGGCCGCCCACAGCCTATCACACATAGTATTATGGCCTACATACACACAGTAAGATGCCAACACAGTTTTTCTCCATAAGTACTCATAACGTTGAAAAAAAAAAGAAAACAATGAAATACAAACTTGCATTGACTAGCAAATAAGAAAAATTGGTATTCCAATAATGCAATGTTTTTATAACAAAATTACCGTTTCTATTTTTGTTTAAATATTACATCATGATTTTTCTGACGGATGAAGTTCCCTACCAGAATCTTGTACAGGCTTGGGCCCCTACACAGGATTGAAAAGGTCTGAAGCTTTTTTTATTTATACTATGAAACAAACTTTAGGTAGCTAAGAAGGTGATTAGATTATTCTCAATGCTGTTGAATATATCTTCAATTGGTAGCAAGTTGTGAGCATTTGCAGTTAAATGCCTACTATAAATAGCTGAGCTCACCTAATTTTCTTGCTTTTTTACATTTTGCACTAGGTCACTCTATTTCAGAGTAAATCACATTTGGTTCTTTTGGAGGGCAATATGTGAAATTTCTGCTTTGCAGTCCAAATGGGTATTTGTTCTTCCACTCCTCTATAACAGATGCTGACGATCATTGCTCTGCAGCTGATCTAGCAAAATATCAGTTTCAGATGCTGTTGAACTGTGATTGGCAGAATTTGAGAGGGAGAGGTAAAAGCACATGCTCCCAAAAAAAAAAAATCACCCATTTGGATTACAAAGAAGAAATTTCACATAATGAGCTCCAGAAGAACAAATGTGAATATTTTGGCAATGGAGCAATGCTGCTCAAAATGGAAAAGAGTGGCAAAATAAGGCAAACTCAAGGAGTTTTTGAGCAAGTGAAAGGTATTCTTTAACAATTTTGAAAATAGCAAGCCTGATGCAGATGCCAAAAAAAACTATATTTTATTTATTTTCCAAACAGATCTGTGGCTTCTTCTTAAAAATTGATAATTTTTGGTTATACAGTATGAGACGCCGTGTAGCCCTTCTATATACAGTAGGAGCTACAACATATACCCTTTATATACAGTTACCCACCACATAGCCCCTCTATATAAATTATGAGCCTAGACATAGCATACTATATACAGCATGAGCCCCCATGTAGCCTCCTATATACATTGAGCCCCACATAGCCTCCTATATACATTATGAGCTCTCACATAGCCACCTGTATACATTATGAGCCCCCACATAGCCTCCTATATACATTATAAGCCCCACATTGCCTCTTGTATACATTATGAGCTTCCACATAGCCTCCCTTATACATTATGAACCCACGCATAGCCTACTATATACAGCATGAGCACCATGTAGCACACTGTATACATTATGAGCCCTAAAATAGCCTTCGAAATACATTATGAGCTCCACATGACCTCCTATATACATTATAAACCCTCAGATAGCCTCTTTTATACATTATGACCCCCCACATAATCTTCTACGAACATTATGATCCCCATATAGCCTTCTGTAAATCATGAGCCCCACATAGCCTCTTTTTTACAGAATAAGCCAGACATAGCCTCCTATATACATTGCGAGCTCTCCCATAGCCTCCTATTTACATGGACCCTGCTTAGCCTTTTATATATGATGAGCACAGGGAGAGGGGTACTCGGACACCAGGATGAATTTGATGGCTGTGACGGGGAATCACGGGTGGTTGGGTTCCCGGTTCCGTGCCCTGGCTGTCATTTGTTTGGTGGGAGAAATATTTACAAGGATTAAAAAGTATGTGACGCCACCTGTTGATCCCGGTAACTTGGATACCGGCGCTGCAGGCCGGCCGCTAAGGTGATCATGAGTCCAGCTCAGTGTGGTACAGTTCCCACAGGTGGAGATTTACTTCAGGGCAGCGGGGATGGATGTTGAGAGGATGAGGGGAGTAATTGTTCTTACCCCTCTAAGGATGCTGAGGCCCTCCGGGCACCGGCGAGAAGGAAGACAGACACCGACTCAACTTCAATTCCACTTTACTGGTACCGGCAGATGTTATAGAGTACATGGTACAGTCTGGTTTAACGGGTACTAGTTGTCGGTTCAGGGGACCCGTATGGAGTCTCTAGATGTTCCCTCCTTGTTATCTTTCGGGGTCTCAATTCTACCTTCCTCTCTGTCTTTCACCAACTTTGCAGAGCTCTCTTGCCAGTCCCCTGGTCTTGTACAGTGAAGCACGGGTTATCCTTGACCGGTACGGACGGGAGCAGCAGGAATCCAGACCGTTACCCTCGTAGTCTTGGACCGATTATGGGCCTGAGGAGTGAGGTACCGTCTTGTGGAGCCTACGGCTACCCGGTTTTAGAGGGCCTGCCGCTTGCCGGTTTGCGGTCAGGGATGAACCGCTGACCGCCTCGGCATCCGTGTCGCCTGTTTAACCCCAGACGTCACTAGCCAGCTCCAACCAGTGCTGGTTCGTCCCCTTCTGTCACAGGTCACTCTCCTGAAGATGGGTGATCCCTCCTGTCAAAGGGCTGACAGGCCCATCCTGACTGACTGCCTTCCCTGCACGGTCTCTGACGCTGACTGAACTCTAAGCTTGCTCACTCACTGTCACTTGAGTCTTCCGCTCTAACCTAGGCTCCACCCCCTTTTGGACCTACTGAATAATCAGTCCTTTACTCTAAGGTGGCCTAGTGCTGAGTGCTGACTTAGACTCCACAAGTTAAACCAAGACCCACAGCTACAGAGGCACTACATAAACTTACATGGTGTAATACCTCCCTGTGGCGCATTGCCATAGGGGCGTACACATACATTATGAGCCCTCACATAGCCTTCTATACACATTATTAGCACTCACAGACTCCTATATATAGTACATTATAAGCACTGTATAGCTTATTACATACAGCATGAGTACAATATAGCCTCCTATATATATTATGACCCATCGTATTGTCCGCTATACACATTGTAAGTGCTATATATCATCTTATATACAGTATCAGCACCAAATATTCTCCCATATACATTCTGACCTCACACATACCCTCCTATATTCTTTGTGAGCAAAATGTAGCTTCCTACATACATAAGCCCTGCATAGCCTCTTATATACATTATAAGCCCCTGCATAGCTTCCTATATACAGCATGAGCTCCACATAGCCTTCTATATACAGTATGAGCCCCAAATAGCCTCCTATATACATGAGCCCCACATAACTTTCTATATACATTATGAGTCCCACATATCCTTTATTGTACTTTATGAGCCCCACATAGCCTCCTAATATCCTTTATGAGCCCCATATCCCCTATATACAGTGTGAGCTTATACACATATTAAAAAACAAACACCTCATACCCACCACGCTCTTGTTTCCCTGGAGTTCTGCTGCACTGACCCTCCACACAACACATGTGCTGATGTGATGTCATTGTGTCTGCTGTATCACAAGCTGATTGGTGGAAGAAGGAACTTGAGGCCCCTCTTCCACCCATGTTCACTACTATCCACATCCTCAAGATGCGGACAGAGGTGACACAGGATTAGATGGAGGGTATGGTGTAGCCTACGGCTCACTGTTTTCAGTCCTTTAGTTGTCTCAGTGCTGCATGTTCCAAACTGGAACAGCTAGAGGGCTAAAAGTTGCCCTAGGGCTGCACTTTGCCCAGCCCTGCCAAAGAGTGTTATACGCATCCTTTCCATGCAAGTAGAGTTTTTCATTATTGAGATTTGCTGCAAATTTATGAACCACTAATCCAATTTTTGGGAAATATTTGGTAAAGCTGGCAAATTCTGATTTCAAAAGATCTGCTCATCTCTATCTGTGTGTCTTCTCTTTATTATATTGTAGTCATCAGCAGGAGGATAATGCCAGAGGGGATAAATAGTGGGGAAATAGCATGGGAAGAAAGTTTGCTGTTACTCATGCTAGTTGAGAAAGAATTACTTGAATGGAGCCTTAGTAGCATCTGAAGCTTCTGAATCAGCCTTTAAATACACACTAGTGCATCTCAATGAATTAGAATATCATCAAAAAGTTAATTTATTTAAGTAATTCAAGACATGAAGTGAAACACATATATGATATAGAGTCATTACAAACAGAGTGATCTATTTCAAGTGTTTACTTCTGTCAATGTTGATGATTATGGCTTAAAGCCAATAAAAACCCAAAGATCATTATCTCAGAAAATTAAAGTTGGGAAGATGAAGGGTTAAAAACTGCTGCTGTATTCCACAAGACATCAAAGGGTGAATAGAATATTGATTTATTAGTCAATGTGTTTTAGGGCTCCCAGACATGCCCTGAAACATGGCAATGTGATATTGATTTTTGATGATATTCGAATTCATTGAGATACACTTGTAAATGTTAGTGGCGTAGACAGCAAAAGAAAAGTTTTTGAATAGAGGAGAGACAGTGGTGAATATCGATCCAAAAGGAAAATAGTGCTCCAATGCTCCGCTCTGTCATCGGAATGAATGACCAGGGCCACAAATGTCTTAGGATGCTGCTGATTTTAATCCCTACGCGTTTCAGTGCCAGCCCAGCACCTTCCTCAGGGTATGATACAGACTGGCCAGGGCGTCAGCCTTATATACAGTTGGGGGATGTTGCACGCCAAACAATTATCCCCGTCATTGTGACGTCAGCTGGGTGGAACCAGATGACGCCCTATGTAAACAAAAGGCTCCTATATATCTCATGTAGAGGAAAAATTGATAATACACCCCTAAAAACATTCAATCAAATTGTATTCAAATATAGGAACAATTTTTGCCAAAAAAGATGTGTATCCGTATGTCAGATTTGAACTTGTATCAGTAAAAAAATGGCTATGTTTCTAATGGAGTTCTCTTGTTACTAAAATCACTGGGCTATAGTGATCCTATATAAATTATATGTGCTCTAAAAATCCAGACTATTATATCTATGTCATTGGAGCACTATTTTCCTTTTGGATTGAATTCACCACCACTGTGCACTTGGAAGTGCGGATCCAGCGGCAGCTGTCCAGGCCAGCAGACTGGTTGTGGGTTTGCACAACCGAACCTGGTGAGCATATAAACCTATGAATACAACGATCTTATCTAAACGATAAGACCCATTTGTGCCTCTTTGTCTCTCCTTTCCTAGTGGTGAATATCGGGCCAGTTAACGTATATGTTGAGCAGTATTGTTGCCTCAGACTATTTGTGGTATGTCACATATTCTCTCACCATACCTCTGAATGGCTTCACTCTTTTCACTTCACTACTAACTGCTGACTCTTGCTAACCAGGAGGACGTCTTATCGCTCTTGATTCCTACTTGTCCAGCTTCATTATTATAACATGTTTTCTACTGCAAAATAGCTTAACAATCACTTTTATATGATAAAACGTCACAATACTTTGCATTGATAAAACATTGCAATATATCATGCAACACATCACAGATAATATATCATAGTCATATCATTTCAAAATAACATGGCATTAAATCAACAACACCAGACCTTCAGGGAAGTGTAAGTCATCTTCCATTCTTTAAGCAAGCACTTAACCTCAGAAAAATAGCATCAAATATATTGACCAGAATACATTTTTTGATGTTGATGCACAAGCAGTTGAATGATGGCTCCTTATTCAATGAGCGGCATGTGCTTATGAATAGATTTTGCACATCTTACTCCAGTGGATTCTGGATCGTATTTGGCATGAAAACACATTGTCTTGATGAATTCCTCCCCTCTATTTTCCAAGAAGTTATGCTTAAATTTTGTTCCTGGGTCATTTCCAACCTGGACAAAAATAAATATTCATGATGAATAATAATCAGTTTACTTAATTCATATACGGTAATATCCTACCTTAGTATTTAAAACACTTTTTTTGGAATTCAGAATGCAGCATACCACTCAATTATTCAAGAAAAAAGTAATATTTACTTCAGATTAGTGCTAGATTTAAATGGATTATCACTTGTGGTACTTCGTGTGGTCTTTACAATATTGCACCTAAAATGACCGCAGACAGGTGAGGAAATTATTCAGTCAAAATAGGATCTTTCCTTCACAAAATAAACCTTAAGGGCTTGGACACACTTTCCTAGTTACATCCGAGTTTCACTGAAGAGACTCTGAAGGATGGAGCAGTGACCCTGAACGGCCTCTCCCTCTCTGGACAGGGAGTCTGGAGCTGCACAAAAACACAATCAGCCGACAGCCCCGTCCAGACAGGGAGAGGCCGTTCAGGGTCACTGCTCCTGCCCTTTCAGAGTCTCCTCAGTCAAACTCTGATGAGTGAGTCAGAGCCCTAATACGCATTATTTAAAGCATTACTATAGCAGGCCTCTGAAGAAAATAAAATCTCAGAGGTCTGAGAAATGATAGAGCAGGATGAATGGCAGGAAAAGTGCAAGATACAGCAGCAGGTATACAGTATATTGCAATACTCTATAGGATATCTGATCAAGGTGTAAAGAGGTGGACTGGTAGTCGCATTCCTCCCTGAAGACACCAATTGAACTGTTGTATTGTTTGTGAATCGAGTCAAGTGTCTTTGTACATAATGTATATTGTGAACTAAATTCTTATGGGTTGGGATAGGTATAATGTCTTTAAATATATCCCCGGCACACAATAAAAGAAGAGAGATGATTATCCTTTTTGTGTTTTTTATTTTTGAAGGTGAAAAACAGGTTGTATCACACAACGTTTCGGCTCCAGTTGAGCCTTTCTCAAGTGAGTCTTCTGTATATATGGAAAGGGGGTTTGTGGTTCAGTTCCCACATGAGCAACTGCTCAGGCCAGTACCTGCCTGTTTAAGGTACTCAGCATATGACTCCGTCCTTTGTGTCAGTGCAGCAGCATGGTGGCTGGTCTGGGTGGATGGACCGGAGGGATAGGTATAATGTGATGTGTAGCCCAGTTATATATGGAATGTTGGGAAGAGAATTTTCCCCAGTAACAAACAGCAGGAGAGATATCATACACACAGGCAGCTCTAGTATAGTTTTGTATAAATACAAAAAGGGGGAGACAAGAGGCGCAATAGTGCCCTATCACTAGTGACACACTGAGTATATCAATAGGTGTGCACTCACCTGGTCCAGTAGTGTGACCCACAACTGGTTTATAAGCATTCGGTTTAAACCTGCTGCAGGACCTCCACCAGCCACTCGTATGAGGAAAAATGCTCATATATAGGGAAGATGGTGTGTCACGGTCCGCGCTGCTGTCTCAGTGGGATCCCAAGGGATGGATGTCTCCAAGAAGTCACAAGGAAGGCAATGGTTCCAAAGCAAAGATCTCCTTTGTTCACCAACGCGATACCCTGATGAAGGTGCCAGGATAGGCGCGGAAACACGTTGGTGAATAAAGGAGATCTTTGCTTTGGAACCATTGCCTTCCTTGTGACTTCTTGGAGACATCCATCCCTTGGGATCCCACTGAGACAGCAGCGTGGACCGTGACACACCATCTTCCCTATATATAAGTAGTATAGTTTTGGATCGGCACAGGTATTCCATGTGTGGGGACACCTCAGACAAAAAGACACAGGTTTGAGGTCTTTGCCGAATGTCACATTTTATTATAGAAGGGTACATCCTTATATAGTTTTTGCAGAAAAACTAAAAATAGATTGTAAAGTTACATAATAAAAGGGTGTTACATAAGTAAAATGATATCATATGGTGTGTCAAGTTATACATGCTATATTTGATGTATTATGTTTAGATGATAGATTTGGTGGTGCCAATAATGCACAAAATATCATTTAACAGAGCCAAAAAATTAGTCCACCTTAACCTTGAACCCACAGCTGTTATGTTATTCTTCCTTTCCGAGAAGATTAGCAAAATGGCTTATCATCCGGGAAATGCTACAGCATTTTTAATAAAGTTAGGGCCACATCTGTGGCATGAATTTTAAATCCTGATCCGGTTTTCAGCTTTCAAAAAGCTCAAAACCGCATCAGGAAACGCTCCCATTAGGAGCCCATTATGGTAACCGGATTGCACTACAAGCAATCCAGTTACCAGCTCCGGATCTGCAGCCTGCAGTAAAAATCATGCAGGCTGCTGTTTTCGGAGCACTTCTGTGATCCACAATGCAGTAACCGGATTGCTCAGGATGTGTAACACGCATGTGTTAATGCATACGCTAATAATAAACACATGTCATGAAAATGGCAAGTGGAGAAAAAGCATCCCTCAAACGGACGCAACCTCCCAAATGTGACTCTAGCCTAAGAGGTAATGAGTCAGAACGCACAGATTTGTTATTTAAACAAAAAATACAACAGCACCCTGTAAGCGCCATGACATATGCAGGTAAGTAACACATTATATTTATGCTGCATTACAGCTATATGTAAAAACATTTTTTAAAAGAATTCTTATCTTTCACAAGAATTGAAGTTTCCTAGCAAATTTCTCGAATCTACATATGGTAATCAACCACGGCAAGGTGACCTCTCTCTGATGGCACCATAAACCCAATATTTATCAAACATGCTTCACCAGACTACAAGCCAAAAAATTTAAAGGGCAGGTAGGATCCAACATTTATTTAAACACTCTGGGGCTGATGGAGGAGGTGCATAGTCAGAAAAGAAGTTTTTTTTGTTTTTATAGTATACTATAGGAGGTGTTGACTGCCTTCAATAAGAACCTTCATTTCTTCTAAAAGATTAGATTTTTTTTTTACATATAGCAGTAATGTAGTTTCAGTTTCATGGATTATATATTTCATGTGACGTCTTAGGGCCCTTTCACATCAGCGTTTTTTTCAAATCGCGGCAGATGCGGTGAAAAAACCGCATCTGCCGTGATTACCGCATACCGGCTGCACTTGCGGCGCGGTTGCGGTAAACGCCATGCAAAGTATAGGCGTACTTGCGGCAGGTGCGGCAAGTGCGGTTTTGCACTTGCGGCAGGTGCGGCCGCGAAAAAAACCGCGGCTGACCGCAAGTGCAGCCGGTATGCAGTAATCGCGGCAGATGCGGTTTTTTCACTGCATCTGCCGCGAATTTCAAAAAACGCTGATGTGAAAGGGCCCTTAGTCCTTTGTATATTGTACAGTTATAGCAGCATGCACCTATTCACACTTAGAAGGAGGTGGAGGAGGTGCTGGACAGCATTTTTTGCTCTTCTTTTTGTAGTACACTATGGGATGTGTTGACAGTCTTTTTTTCTGACCATGCTTCCCCTCCATCACCCCAAGAGTGTTTGCCTACCTGTCCTTTAAATTCGTAGGCTTGTAGCCCAGGAGAGGTACGTTTGATAAATATTAGGTTTAGGGTCCCATCAGAGAAATATCACCTTGTCATGGAGCATGGATACACTTGAATTGGTGAATTCATGTGCTAAGAACCTTAATTTCTTCTAAAAGATAAGAATTTCTCAAAAATTATTTTCACATATACCAGTAATGCAGCTTAAATTTTATGTGATCTATCTATCTATCTATATATCTATCTATCTATCTGTCTATTTATCAGAAAAAAATTCTCTGCAGCACTCAGCTACTACCAATAATGCACACATGCTAACAAGCGGTATATAAGGAAAAAATTAAAAAACTTTGATCATCAACCACGACATGGTGACCCCAGGTCTGATGAGTCCTAAATTTTGCTGATGAGTTTTTAAATAAGTGCTGCAGAAAATTTTTTTCTGGTTGTTTGATCCAGCGTCCCTGCTGGCACCAGTTCACACTATGTCTTTGAGTGCTGTGCATTTTTTTTTCTGTTTTTTGTCTAATATGTGGAGTTGTTGGCTCCATGTCTGCACTTAGCACCCTCATCACCCACAGGTGGTCTGAGGTTGAGATGGTGTCCACCCACTTAGAAATGGGACAGGGAGGACAAGGAGGACAGGGATGATGGGATTGTAGGTGTGCCACAGTCCGCGCTGCTCCAGGGCTTAAAAAACTCACCAAAGAGACAGTCAGATTTCCATCCTTTACTCTCCTCCTCCTACGCGTTTCGGCGCCTAGCCTGGCACCTTCATCAGGGATATCCCATCATCTCTTTGGATTAAACCACTGTTCAGTGGTCGGTGGAGGTCCTGCAGCAGCTTGGAATAATATTTCCAAAACGCCTTCAAACCAGTTGTGGGGATCACAACTGCACCAGGTGAGTGGCTTCTCGGCATCACCCCATTACCATCAGTGTCACTAGTGATAGGGCACTATTGTGCCTCTTGTCCCCCACCCTTCTATATTTTTAAAGGAGGACAGGGATGTCAGCTTAGGACTCATCAGACCTGATACACGAAAGTTTATTGCACCAAAACCTCTAATGATTATTAAGGAACAACCAGGCTGCAGATATCTATACTATAGGTACTTAATAAATTAGTATAATCCTATACGTTTAGTTTAATATACCAGACACTGATGACTGGTTCTTTTTAAGCCTTTGTACAGGACCAGTATACAGGATAATCTTCAATCTACAGTCTTAGTTCCTTTTCTTTTACTTCTTCTATCACATTGTGTAGAAAGAGACGTACTACACTTTAAAAACTTTGAAGAGGGATTTAAGAGCACACAAAATAGGGTAATACCATCTGATAAAAGAAAAGTATAAGTGATGATAGCATTCCACTGAAGGTGTTGTGTGCAGGAACAACACCTATAAAAGCTTGGGAAGCCTCTACTGCTGCCAAAAGACTGAAGTATTTTTCAGTTCCAGATGTATAAGGAAAAATTGAAACGTTCACACTTAGTAGGTCTGCGAAAACTAAAAACATTGGGATTCCAAAACAGTTTTTATTAACACTAACATGTTTCTGTGCCTGATCTATCAAAGAATTAAAATGGTTTTATAGGTGTAGCTTGTATTTTTTCCATTAATCCTACATCTAGTATGTTCTGTGAGTTCTTACCTAACAAAAATCACTGCCATCCTAGATTTCTGAAAATTATTAGGACAGTGGAATTTCCTATAATATTCATTTTTCATGAGGATGTAATTTACAGGGTGGGGCATTTATATGGATGCACATAAATAGAATGGGAATGGTTGGTGATATCAACTTCTTGTTTGTGGCACATTAGTATATGGGAGGGGGGGAATCTTTTCCAGATGGGTGGTGACCATGGCAGCCATTTTGAAGTTGGCCATTTTGGTTCCAACTTTATTTTTTTTCAATGGGAAGAGGGTCATGTGACACATCAAACCTGTTGAGAATTTCATAAGAAAAGCAATGGTGTGCTTGGTTTTAACATAACTGTATTCTTTCATGAGTTATTTACAACTTTATGACCACTTATAAAATGTGTTCAAAGTGCTGCCCATTGTGTTGGATTGTCAATGCAACCCTCTTCTCCCACTCTTGACACACGGATAGCAACACCGCACAAGAAATGCTAGCACAGGCTTCCAGTATCCGTTGTTTCAGATGTTTCACATCTCGTATCTTCACAGCATAGATAATTGCCTTCAGATGACCACAAAGATAAAAGTCTAAGGGGGTCAAATCAGGAGACCTTGGTGGCCATTCAGCTGGCTCATAATGACCAATCCACTTTGCAGGAAGCTGTTCATGTAGGAATGCTCGAACCTGACACCCATAATGTGGTGGTGCACCATCTTGTTGGAAAAACTCAGGGAACATGCCATCTTCAGTGCATAAAGAGGGCAACACATCATCATGTAGCAATTTCAGATATCCAATGGCATTGGGGTTTCCTTGATGAAGAATGGCCCCACTATCTTTGTACCCCATATACCACACCATACCATAATTTTTTGTGTTCCAACAGTCTTGGAGGGATCTATCCACTGTGGGTTAGTGTCAGATCAATAGCGGTGGTTTTGTTTGTTAACTTCACCATTTACAAAAAAGTTTGCCTCATCACTGAACATAATGTTCTGTGTAAACTGAGGGTCCTGCTCCAATTTTTGTTTTGCCCATTATGCAAATTCAGTGTGCCGATCTGGGCCATCCTCTCTGAGATGCTGCAGCAGCTGGATTTTGTAAGGGTGCCATCTGTGAGTAGCTAATATCTGCTGAAGTGATGTTTGACTGATGTCACTCTCCAATGACATGCTGCGAGTGCTACGCTGTGGACTCTTGCTGAATGAAGCTAGGACAACTACTGATGTTTCTTCATTAATGAAAGTTTTCTTGCGTCCACAGTTTGGTAAATCCAACACTGAATCTGTTTAATCAAATTTGGCAAGCAGTTTACTACCTGTAGCATTGAAGATGGGTGGTCTTGTATGGTGTCTTGCATTGAAATCTGCTGCAATCACCTGGGTACTCTGTTCACCAGACATCAACCTAATGGAGCCAGATGATTAGAGTAGTCGCTCCCTTGGAGCCAGATGATTAGAGTGAGGCGGGTGGTGTCTGATGATAATGTGGTCAATCAGAGGTTGGAGGAAATGTGTATGAGGTTCCTCAAAAGAGGATATCCAAGGAATAACCTTACAAATTTTAAACAACGTGTATTGTCTTTGAATCGAGATGCGTTATTGACGACAAGGGATAGAACAGCTAAGGAGAATCGGATACCTTTAGTTACCACATATAACAGGATGAGTGGTAAAATTTCGGGTATTATTAGAAGATACTGGCCCCTTTTGGGTAAAGGCCATACAGGTATCAAGGAGTTTGAATCACCACCTCTTTTCTCATATAGAAGAAGACGAAATCTGCGCGACAATTTGGTGAAATCAGATATTGGGAGCTCAAGGAGGGATTTACAACTCACACTGAGTAAACCTAGTCTGGGTAATTTTCCATGTTTGGGATGCGCAAGCTGTGGCAATATGATCAAGGGCAGGGAGTTCCACCACCCATATTCTGGGAAGAAATATACCATCCGAAAGAGATATACATGCAATAGCAAATATGTGATTTATGCAATCAGTTGCCCTTGTGGTCTCCTCTATGTGGGGGAGACCACAATGGAGGCAAAAGCATGCATTAGCAAACATAAAAGTACTATAAGGAATGAAAAAGTGGAACTCCCAGTCCCTAGACATTTCGTGGAAACTGGCCATAGTGTGAACCAGTTGAAATATAGGATAATAGATGACGTCCCTCCGTTGAGAAGAGGTGGTGATAGGGTGGCGATATTGAAGAAAAAAGAATTAAGGTGGATATTTGAACTCGATACACTGTACCCTAAGGGTTTAAACCTGGAATACGATCAACGGGGATGTGTCCTTAAATGATGTAATTATATCCTTTTACTGCATCGTCCTGTATATTCTGTTTTTAATAGTATTTTTAATTTATCCTAGATCCATAACACGTACTGATGGCTTTTTCTTATTCCTGAGGGATATATATGTATATAAGATGGATTAAGAAGTGGTAATGCATATGTATGGGATGACGTGCCATTGGTTCCGAATATATTCTACCATACACAGAGGGTATTATATGAGCTTTATTATTGTGCTGGGTTTATTATATGATGGATTGGGCCCCCATCTCTCTTCATTTCTGGTTGTAATCCAAGTATGAGAAATTGGGTATAGACTAATTAGAGTTAATACCAGTTAGACTGCTCCCCCAGATCCATCAACATGAGTAGTATGATGAATATGTGAGTTTTTGCTTGTTATGTAGAGCTAGATAATAATTGCGGACTATATCTTTCTCTTTTTTGGCTATATTGAAACAAAGTTATGACATTTGGATATCCAGCTTTTATGGGTTAATGTATATTGAATGCATATTTTATATTATTGATTATACATGTAAAAACTGAAGCACGCTACACCACACTGGCAGGCTGATGACCTTCTGCCTGCCAGTTGTTGATGTGATGTGACATGAGATGTAAAAAAGAGAATGATGTACCGCAATCACAGTAATGCAAGATAAGATAGATGTAGAAGGGAACTGATATATTCTGTACTATGTTTCCGGGGGAACATGTTTAAGGATGCACCAAAATAGGAAAGGAGCCGTTGTAATGATGCACGGCGAGTTTAGGAGGAAGTATGCTCCATTGATTGACATAAACAGGACGCCAGAGCATGCGCAATGGGACTGAGCCTGGCGACCAATCAGCGCTTGATGAGTAGTGCATGCGCAATACGGAGCGCCCCTTTTTGGCTGTACGACGGAGTTGCTCACATTACAGGATGTTTGTGGACAATGTTACTATGGCAACATACTCTAACGTCGGCTGGGATTGTTGGATGAAGGAACCAGGAAGTAACTATATGAATTGAGCATGGAGGTACAATGTGGACATCATCTGGACTATATATATAACGATCCTAGATATGATGAGCATCGGTACGCAATAAGGACTGGAATGTGTATGGATGGGGTAATTTTAATTTTATATATGGTTATGGAATATGCTAATTGTTCTGTATAGTGCACAATTGGTGGAATGTGATTAAGGGGAGTGGTTTTATACTATATAAAGCGGACTGTTTCTGTGTATACTGTTGCTTGAGAAAGGACACAGTCCCAAACGTCGCTTGGTGTGCTGGAATAAAGAAAGTGTGAAGGATCCCGTTGGGTATGTGGTGCTGTCTCTCTCTATTTAACTAATCAACCTAATTTCTATCCTCTCCTCACGTGTTAACCTCTGCGACATGTCAATGGCTGTAAACAAAGAGAAATTTGTAAATAACTCATGAAAGAATAAAGTTACAATAAAACCAAGCACACCATTGTTTTTCTTATGAAATTCTCAAAACGTTTGATGTGTCACATGACCCTTTCCCATTGAAAAAAATAAAGTTGGATCCAAAATGGCCAACTTCAAAATGGCCACCATGGTCTCCACCCATCTGGAAAAGTTTTCCCCCTCCCATATACTAATGTGCCACAAACAGGAAGTTGATATCACCAACCATTCCCATTTTATTTAGGTGTATCCATATAAATAGCCCAGCCTGTACATCACCTATTTAGTTTCCAAAAGGAACCTACTACTATCATAACTGTTCTTGATGGCTTAGGCTGGTTTCACACTATAGTTTTTTGGAATCTATGTGTATCCAGCTGGTACTGGATACAGCCCCATACATTTTCGGCCCCTTTGACTTTCAATGGGGCTACAGGAACTTGCGGGTTCATCCAGTTATTAACATTTCCCCCTTACCCGGTTGTCCACATTTTTAAAATTGTAAAATATTATGATTTTGGTGTCCATGTCAAAAACCGTGAACACCCATGGACACTCAGGCTTTACCTGCATTCCCCGGGATTCCAAAAAATATTAATGTGAAACCAGCCTTAGTTACGAAAACTACTGTCAAAAAGACAAGGACTACTGCTGACTGAACAGTAATGGATTGAAGGAAGAAAGAAGAGCTCATTAGTCATTTTTGTTTTATAGCTTTGGCTACTTTTGTAATAGTTGCAAGAATTTATTGCATTCCTATAAATACTAATATTATATTCTTATGTTTAATGCATACAATAAGGCATTCATTTTTTCCCTATAATATATTTAAGTTGCTTTAAAATGAAAAAGTAAACTTTAGGCAGTTAGAAGTATTTTACTTCATCAATTTTTGATTTGGATATATTATGCATTATTTTATTTATATATAGCTGTTCATAAAAAAATAACACAAACATTACTTATTGAATTGATGGAAAGTAACAAAGCAAAAAATAAAAGATTCATATTATGTGTTTGGAATGATTGTTTTTCCTAAATGTGGACAAACATATAGGGCAATACTAAGCAGATATATTTATCATCATCATAAAGTACAATAAAAGTACAGCTCAGCATACCATGAAAAAGCTTTGCTGTAAGACCAGCATATTGTAAAAAGGTCCATCTGCTTCCAAACAAAAAAGCATTTTCTTAATCTGCATGAACACACATTTGATAAATAAAAATGACTCTTCACTGGTTTACTGGCATATATCAAACTGACATTTACACTGCATCAAGGGAAATGTCACTTCATTTGAGCAATATCTTTTATACTTATAAAGATACAAATGTATTGTTGATGAAAGAACATTTATGCCTTTATAATAAAGACATTGATGGAATGTGACAGTTTAGATTTGTGTAGTTCGTTATCAACAAAATATCATGAAAAGTTCAAATATTGAAAAATAAGGGTCTTCGAGTTAAAACCTAATAATGCCTTTCTAAAAAAGACAAATTCAAGACTTTATTACTTAAAGGAAGTTAAAATTTGAATAAGATGAATTGCGAAGGATGAAGATTGTTCTACTCCTAAGCAAAACAAAAGAATGTTAGTTTAATGAAGAAAAATCTTTATTTGTTCTTTTATGGTGAGGAGATCATTCTCTTCATTAAAAGAAAATAAATGTTTGTCTCAAAGTATTACATTCTGACCGAAACTTTAAATAATGGATTATGTAATAACTGTAAATTAAATTCTAGAGAATTGGGAAAACAAATCTGATGAGCTTCTATAGACAGTGCCATACTATGCATATAATGTATTAATGTACACTGAAATTATACACTATCCTCCTGGTCGACCCTATGGGGCACATGATTAAAGGCAACCAACCACCTGTAAATCAGTGCAGCAGGTGACGTGTGCAGCATGACATCACTATTTGATTTTTTCTTATTCCTCCTCTGTGGGCTTGTCTTTCTGCTGTAAGCCGATCTCCCCTTGGATGAGTCTAGATGAGGGAGAGTGGGTTCGGCTTACAGCAGAAAGACAAGCCCACAGGGGAGAATAAGAAAAAAACAAATAGTGATGTCATGCTGCACACGTCAATCACCTGCTGCACTGATTTAGAGGTGATTAACTCCTGGTCGTTGGTTCCCTATAAGCAAAATGTGCCAGAATTCTGGAGTAACTTTTTATCTTTGATAACTTGATCTCCATTTATAATATTGTTTTAGACACTTTTTACAATTTGTCCTACTACGCTAGAGTGTGTAGCCTGACTGAAAAGGATTTTGGCTAATGTGACAGTAGAGAATACATTTTGCGTTTATGGTGTCGATCTTGTCCTATAACTTCTGATGTCATGGGGATCAAGGAACACTGAGGGATAGTTCCATATTTCTGTTCACCCAATTAAAGTTCTTATTGGTTCATAGTTTGCAAAGTACCTTTCTTTTGTCTATGACACTATTGAAGGGGCTTCATGTCCATTAATAAAGGAGACATCCCGAGTACACCATTCAAGGCTGTGCTTTACGGTTTCATAAAACAAATCGTATTAATTTGGAGTTAATTGTGGAATATAATATAGACAGTTCATTAAGATTGGCATTACTTATTGAACATTGCTCATTGAAGTATGATGCACTGAATAAATTAAGAGGCATGCACCTCACCAGAAATGCCACTTCAGTTATGGCCTAGAGTAGCATTTCTGGAATACCAAACTTCTTTATATTTTCTACCTTTTATGATCTGGTAGGTCCATACCCCGTCTGGCCTCAGTATATCCCCAGCTCTTCACATCTTAGTGCAGCTGAGTCAAACTGGCGTGAAAACTGCAAAAGTTGCAATGTTTGTGCACAAATCTGTTTTTGACTTTTCAAAGCTACTGTAAAACTTGCAAAAGCTTTGATGAATCGGGGTCAATCCCATGGTTATATCCCATTATTGTGGTATTCCTGAGGAGTAGGTTTACCCTAATCATGTAGAAATAAATAACACCATATGAATTCAAATAATCCTTGATCTTGGATTTTTTTTGAGCGGGAGCACGGTCACAAGTTCCTATTCCTTTATCTATTACTTTGGACTATTACTGGAGGGAAGACTGCTGCAGACCGTGAAAAAAGCTTGACATCTAAAGTTGCCACAGGCGAAGAGGATGGTGTGACATCTCACAACCTAAAAAGGTGAGCAAATCAACCTTTTATTTCTACACCTTCAGCCTACAGTTATAGACTATTGTGCGCCCGTTTTCAGCTAATTATCCCTGAATCACTTGTACTGAGAAGACGATGAACAGGCTGCCTCACTGGCAGACACAGACTGCAAAGGGCCCCAGTACAAGAGTACATTGGCTCTTTGCAGCCCAAACGTTATTCAAAATGCACAAGTTCACCTGCTTTGGTGGTAGAAATGGGCCCCATTAACTCTTGGGTCCCTGTTCGGCCGCTCAGGTTGCAGCAATGATATGATTTTTGTTCAGTGCAAAAGATCATTATTGTAACTTGTGCATTGTCCTGTGTAATCTGATGAAAACTACGACAGCCTATATGCACTGAGTGATCTATAACAGATCATTTACCATCCACTGCTTGTGTAAACAGGCTATTAATTGACTAAGGATTGGTACATTTTTACCAATCGTCAACCATTTATTGCTGCCAGGCTGTCCTTGTACACTGATCCTTTCTGAACTGTAAAATGCTTTTACAGCTTGAAAGAGAATGCCTACAACACTCTTAAATATAGTGTATGCAGAATCTCTAACGAATATGCAAATTAATCCTTAAACATACATTTTCCAGGCTCTAGATGAAAACTGATGAGAAAATTAAGATTGTGAGATATATTCTCTGTTTACATTTTTTAATTAGGAAACATTAAGTATCTGGGTCTGGCCAAGTCTAAAAATGATCAATCTACAATTTTCTAAAATTTAATTCGGCAAAATGCAATAGTTACAGTTTTTCATATACCGTATATACTCGTGTATAAGCCGACCCGTGTATAAGCCGACCCCCCTACTTTTGCCCCCAAAACCTGGGAAAACCTATTGACTCGTGTATAAGCCGAGGGTGGACCCCAGCACAGGTATACAGCCCCCAGCAGTGTAGTATACAGCAGCCTCCCCAGTGGTAATATACAGCAGTCTCCCCCCTGTGGTAGTATACAGCAGTCTCCCCCTGTGGTAGTATACAGCAGTCTCCCCCTGTGGTAGTATACAGCAGTCTCCCCCTGTGGTAGTATACAGCAGTCTACCCCTGTGGTAGTATACAGCAGTCTCCCTCTGCGGTAGTATACAGCAGCCTCCCCCTGTGGTAGTAAACAGCAGCCTCCCCCTGTGGTAGTATACAGCAGTCTCCCCCTGTGGTAGTATACAGCAGCCTTCCCCTGTGGTAGTATACAGCAGCCTCCCCTGTGGTAGTATACAGCAGCCTCCCCCTGTGGTAGTATACAGCAGCCTCCCCCTGTGGTAGTATACAGCAGCCTCCCCAGTGGTAGTATACAGCAGCCTCCCCTTTGGTAGTATACAGCAGCCTCCCCAGTGGTAGTATACAGCAGCCTCCCCTGTGGTAGTATACAGCAGCCTCCCTAGTGGTTTATACAGGCCCCTGCTCTCCCCCCCCCATGGTATATACAGACCCCCGCTCCCCCCCACCGATGTATATACAGACCCCCGCTCCCCCCCTCGTGGTATATACAGGCCCCCACTCCCCCCAGTAGTATATACAGGCCCCCACTCCCCCCAGTAGTATATACAGGCCCCCACTCCCCCCCTCGTGGTATATACATGCCCCCACTCCCCCAGTAGTATATACAGGCCCCCGCAGTAAATACAGGTCCCCCCGCTCCCCCCTCGTGGTATATACAGGCCCCCACTCCCCCAGTAGTATATACAGGTCCCCCGCGGTAAATACAGGCCCCCCCCATTTCCCCCCCGTGGTATATACATGCCCCCGGTAGATGCCGCACACCTGTAAAAGAATCGCTTTCATACTTACCCTCCTCACTGTCATCGCGCGTCCTCCATCCAGTCTCCTTCCTGCTTCTACCCGGTCATGTGACCGCGCAGAAACAATGACGTCATTGTGGATGCGCCGGCCGCCTGGTAGAAGCGGGAATGAGACCGGAGGAGCGCGATGACAGTGAGGAGGGTAAGTATGAAAGCGATTCTTTTACAGGTGTGCGGCATCTACCGGGGGCATGTATATACCACGGGGGGGAAACGGGGGGGGGCCTGTATTTACCGCGGGGGCCTGTATATACTACTGGGGGAGTGGGGGCCTGTATATTCCACGAGGGGGGGGAGCGGGGGTCTTTATATACAACGGGGGGAGAGCGGGGATCTGTATATACCACGTGGGGGAGCGGGGGCCTGTATTTACCACGGGGGGGGGGAGCGGGGGCCTGTATTTACCACAGCGGGGGGAGGGCAATGTAATATGCACAGCTCCCCCTGCCGCTGATGGACAGGGGGATGCAGTGCATATTGCATTGCACTAATGAGCGGCCCCACGTGACCGGGCGCTCATATTACAGCCTCCCCCCGCCTGCTCCAGCCCCCGGACACCGGCCCCCCCCACACTCAGCCGTATAGTGACTCGTGTATAAGCCGAGGGGGGGACTTTTCAGCACATTTTTTGTGCTGAAAAACTCGGCTTATACACGAGTATATACGGTAAACTGTTTTTAACATGAAATCTAAATAAAGAAAAAAGCCTCTTTTAAGTATTTTTGTTATTAACATGGGCATACAGGTAACATAAAGCTGAAATTAGCCATACCTGTATGCTTCCTGGGTGATGGACTCTTTTGGGAAAATAATCCCTTATATTTTCTGTGTTCCAAGCTATGGGGCGTGTATTGCCATAAAGGTAAGACTGACTCTGGTCTTCATTATATCCTATTTCTCCTCCCCTTCTCTTTAGTATGTAAGGCGGTCAACATGGTAGGGGGTACTCGGGTACTGGGGCCGATGGCAGCTTCGATGGGGGATCATGGCTGGTCGATCCCCGGTTCCGTGCCCTGGACCCTCAATGGCGGGGAACTGCGGGGGATAAGGGGATTATTAACGTGACGCCCCCTATGGTACCTGGTGACGGGTATATCAGCACTGCAGCCGGCCGCTGAGGTGATGGTGGGTGCAGCAGAGTGTGGAACAGCTCCCCACAGGTGGAGCTTTACCTCAGGGCAGTGGGGACGGATGAGGGGAGTAGTAGTTGCATCTTTGCAGACAAGGCGGTGAATTGTGGTGGTTAGACAGGCACACAGACACACAGGGATTGTTGTTTCGGTACCTTTTACTGGTGACAGGGTAACAGGTACAGTCCAGAGTAATAACCAGGTCCCCGATGCAACTTGGGACTTCCACTTTAGAAAGTTATGAGGCCTCCTCTGTTTTTGTGCTCTGTGGTTTTGGATGAGTCCTGCCTGAGCCTGAAACCACCGCTTCTTTCCCCTCTCTGGGCTTTGTCCCAAACTGGCAATGAGGTCCTTCTGCGGGGTCCCTGTTTCTCCTATGGCCCCTGGTTCTATACTTGGTCAGTTTAGAATCTCTTACTTTGTCTCTTTCATGGATGAACTTCTCCTGAGTCTTCTGGTCATTTGCTATAACAGTAAATGCTGGCAGCTTCGGACTCAGGTGTCTGTGTGTACTAAAGGGCTGTAGTAACCTGTTCCCTTTCTTGGTTCCCTGCTTTCTCCACTTGCCTCTGACCCTTTCCCTAGGGTGCAACATAGCGGTCAGTGGTCCCTGGTCCTGGGCCTGGATCTCTCCCAGCGACCAGCTCCTCTGTCTCCTCTCTCTCTCCTCTGCTCACTGCAGACTGACTTCTGGGACTGACTAAGTCCTCCCCTCAGGTCTGGATGTCTTAAAGGGGAACTGGCTTAAGGCAGCCAGTAGAGCTCCCCTTTCAGGTCTGGGGTGGAAGGTGTTGTGTGCTGTGCAAACCAAGGTGTAATTCCCTCCGTGCACCGGTAGATCCTGTGGCAATCTCCTGCAGGGGTTCTACATATGTCAGTGATGACAGGTGTGAGGCAGGAAATTTCGCATCTACTGTACACTTTCTGCCTGCCATTTCTACCCTGCAATGTTCAGTTCTTCTGTGGGCACAGTCTTCAATTTTGATGTGTGCAGGCGTCGTAAAGTCAGTTCTACTTTAGAGTGCAGGGGAGTGAAACCAGGAAAAATGGGCAGATGCAAGATTTCAGGCCGCACACCTGATTTCACAGGTCTACTAAAGAGACGGAGAGGAGAAATTGGGTAAAATGAAGAACGGAGGCAGTCTTACCTTTCGGAGAGGATATGCTCCATAGCTCAAAACAGAGGATTCAATATAAAAGATCATTTTTCCAAAATGACCCATCATCAGGGAGTAGGGATGGGCGAATCTACTCGTTACTACTCGCTACTCTGCGAGTAGTAGGGTACTCGGCCGACTCCTTACGCTGCGAGTTTCATTGCGATTACTTGCACAGTAACAAGTCCAATGAAAATCAATTGTAAATTCTATTCCTCTTCTTCTTTGAATCAGATTGTCCCGGATTCACCCTGTCAGGTTCAATCAGGTACCATAGACATCAATGTTAAAACAAATCGGATTGTCCCAGTCCGGTTCAAGCAGGTTAACTTTAACATGACTGTCTATGGGACCGGATTGAACCTGACCGGTTCAATCCGGTTCAATCCGTTTTTTTTTTTAACTATTCTTTAAAAGCCCGCGGAATTTTGCTGCTGGCTTTTAAGGAATAAAATGGGGAATTGCAGGTTTTTCCTCTGCTGCCAGACCCCTTTATGGGGTCCAGCAGCAGAGGAACCGCTGCAATACTCCCTTCCCCATTCATTTACATTGGACTTGCTAGACTCGCAATGAGTAGTGAGTATTGGGATCCTACTCGTTAGAGTCTAGCGCGTCTGAGTAATTTAGTATTCGCCCATCCCTATCAAGGAGGCAAACAATTATGGCTAATTTCAGCTCTATGCTACCTGTATGCCCATATTTCCAAATAAAAAAACTCAAAAGGGTGACAGGTTCCATTTAAAAGAAATAAGTCTGCTTCTTAAAGGGGAATTGTCACTAGGTTTTTGCAACCTAAACTGCATGATGTAGAAGTAGAGATCCTCATCTCAGCAACACATCATTTACTGGGCTTCTTGCTGCAATTTTGATAAAATCACTGTTTTATGTGCTGCAGATCTACCATTTCACTGAATGATGAGCTCTGTATAACTTCACCCACACCACTGATTGACTACTTTCTACTTATGCACAATGCCAATCAGCCATGGAGGTGTGCTTAGATTATATGAGTGCAGGACTACTAGTCTTCTAGTGATAATCTCCTGCTGATAAACAAAGATTTTTTTTAAAAAACTACACTAAGCAGTCTAGTATGTGATTTTTCACTGTAATCAGGGTCTTTGCAGCTAAATATTGCTGCTCTTAAATTAAAGGGAATCTTTCAGCAGATTTTTGCTATGTAAAAGGAGGATAGCAAAGGTTAAGAAAAACAAACAAAAATCAACTGTGCCTCTCTTCAGGCTCTGTGCAATTGTTTGCATAAACTAATTACTTTATTACCCCATGATTGTCATTACAGGACTACAAATGTCACAGGCACACAGTCCCACATGGCCCCTGCTGTGACTGACACCTCACTTTTAATGCACAATCTGTATTGAGAGTCTGGAGTGGGCGGTGGCAAACCTCCCAGCTCTGCTGTGTTCCTGAAACTAAATACTTTGATTGTATCAGAACGACTGCAGCCAGTTATCTATGTGATACATCGTTGGATTCGGGTTTTTTGCTTGCCTACATTATGTTGCTAAAACCTTTTGACATATTCCAATTAAACTATACAGTAATGTAGCGTTGATAATCTACAACATCCAAACTATTAGATTTCCTTGAAATTTCCCTGCAGTATTAAAATAATGCTCAGCTAGTTTGTAAACTTTATATCTAGTAATATTTGAAGGCAAAACTGTCTCATTTTGTCTGCAATATATTGCAGTTCCATTACGGCTTTCACCATTTTACTGCTGTAAATAAATGGAAAGTGTGCATCTGCTTTTAACTAAAGATCAACATTCTGTAAAACAAAAATGGTTTATCATCATCAAAACAATTTGTCAATCCTTACATTTTGTCCCTAGTAAGGTCAGTGCAACAAAAAAGTCAACAGCTGGCAAATGCATGAACAGCCAGGTCTACTTTTTTATGGATTTAATTTGGTGTGTTACCAAATCTGCTTTGGCACACATCGTCGTAACTACACTGTTGATGAGACAGCCTTCTGTCACATTTCATTCACATGCCTTGGCAGCACTTCTAAACCATGTGGTGTATGATTTCCCAAGTAACACAACTAGAATCATGTCATTTTAAAGCAAACAAACAAACTTTATAGTGGCCGTTATGGCAGAGTCGTGTCCATTAGCAATTTCAATAACAGTTTCAATTCCGCAAGAACCACATACATTCACTCGAGCTTTGTTAATTAATTTTATGTAGGTTTATTAAAAATGCAATTTACTTTTAAATATTTCGGCATCATGAGCATGGCAAATTCTAATAATTTATTCAAAAGATTTGATACACATGAATTGAACTTTAAAATGTACTATATACTAGAGGGAATATGAAAATGTCCTGCAGATTTACTGTTATTAAGCTATCTAACCTAATGTCCTTTAATTAAAAAAAAGTCTTATTTAGCATAAGAAGCAAATTGTGTGCTTGTTGTTTCAAGACACAGATTTCTACTGGGCATATACCCTGCCCATAATTTTTCTCCAGAGCGTAATCTTTATTAACACTTCATAGCTTGTCTATAGTGCAATAAAAGGGTTGTACCCTGCTATTCCCCTGCAGAACCTAGACAGAAAGAAATACCGTAAATTAAATAAAACAGAAATGGTATTATTTTTTAATTATTAGTACATTATCCTAGCACTGTGAAAGAGGTATTAGTAAAGGCAATCACGAAAGGAGCGAAGATGTTGGATGAATGAATTAATACCAAGGAGATGAATATGTATAATTTTCTATTTTTAACATTTAACAGATGAGCTGGACCCCATTTTCACTTAGAGCAAATTCCCCCAAAAATCAGTATTTTCCAGAATGCGGATTTTTTTGTAATAATTGAGTAGAATTCACATCTGCTTGATCAATTTCATCCATCTCTAGTTACTGTGATCATTCCGTCCAAAATGAATATTTATTGCATCCCCAGCACTTCACCTGTGTACATAGGAAGTATTGAAAAATGATAGTATTAATGAAAAGGAAGACAGAAAATGGGTGACTGTTAGGATTCCAAACCAGCCATATTTTTTTACTATACGATGCACTGGATTATAAGACGCACCTACTGTAAGTGTTAAAGTAGGAATATAAAAAAAATCTGTACAAAAAAATGTGGTCATGACATCCTGTAATGGGTGGCTCAGCTGCTGACACTGTTGAGAGGGTGATTTCTAACAATTGTATACTTATGTCCCCTTTCCTGGGCACCTTCCAGTTATATATGACCTCCATCCTTGTATATATCCCCCATCCTGGTACATATTATCCTTTTCCTGGTATATTTGACACGCATCCTCGCCCTATCCTGATATATATGACATTCACCTGGTACATATGGCCCTGATTCTGGCCCCATCTTTGCATATATGGCCTCATCCTGGTATATATGGCACCATACTGGTATATGTGGCCCTAATCCAAGAATTTATGGCCCCATCTTGGAATATATGGCCCCTCCTCATATATATGTCCCTAACCTGGTATATATCACACCAATCAGAGGCCCATCCAGGTGTATATGGCTCCCATCATGCCACAGACAGAAACAAAATAAACTCTTTTATTCACCTTCCCACCATTCACGTAGTATGTGGTGTTCTCCTCTAATGCTGCCAACTATAAAAATGCTACTTCTGCATGTAAGTGAGGCAGTGCATGATGTCAATACTATGTGCGCCCACTTACCTAGACACCTGAGATCATGGGCATGAGGAGCAATGAATACGTATTGTTTTCTGTAGTCTGTCGCCAATAAAATTGAGCCAGGAATGGCGTTTGCGCAGACTGTGATTTCCGGCACCATTATATTGAAAATGATCTGTAGAGTCATCAGGTTTTGCCAGTGGAAGCGCATGCACCATGACATCTTAAAGGGAACCTATTCTCTACTTTAGACCCCCTAAGCTATCACTATCTGTTCCTACAGCTTCCTAGTACATTCCAATGCATCCCTGTCTGAACTAAAACTGTGGTTTAATAGTTGCAAAAATACATTTTATAATGCACATTTTGTGATGGTATTGAGGCACCACCTAGCCTCATGTAGCGTTCTCTTAGGGTCCATGTCTGCCCTCATTCCATGGTTATCACACCCTAGGGGGGGGGACTTAATTTACAAGTGCTGGCTTCTTCTTTTGAGATTCTAGAAATTCTAAAGTCTATGGGCTGCTTCCAGGTACGATGCGCCAGCCCAGTCCTGTGCTTATGGATGTACTAGCTGTTAAGACAGATAGCGGTAGTTTATGGGATCTAAAGTACCTGTCAGGTTCCCTTTAAAGTCTCAAACTATACACCTACAAATATTTTTCATAAGCAAGTGCTTATCAATATTTTTTTAATCTATGTTTCAATTTATCTGCGTGATATGGAAAGTCAAAATTTCCTAAATATTTTATCAAAATAAGTACTTGGAACCTTGTGTTCATTTTTAAAAAAAATGACAGTCAACTACAGTAAACCATGTAACAAGTGTAAATCACATCTAGGTTCTGATTCATGCTGCACGATGGACACATATTCGTAATAAATGTTTCTTGTTCCTGTTAAAGCTATAATTATTGTTATTCCTTAGCTGTGTAGAATTATGTAGGATACTGCAGGACAAAAAATTTGTGACAGTTCAAAAAGTCTCAAATGATGAATAGAAGGGTTAGTTTGAGTCGAGCAATTTTTTTCCTAACTTCCTATCTAATTTATCACTACAATCTAAGCTATTTTCTAATCTACTTCCTTTAATAATTTCCTACTGTTCCCTCTCTATCAAAAAGCTATTCTGTTGTGATTTTAATATTTACTGTCTGATAAGATATTGTGCGAGTGACCACATGCATGCTAGGATATTCATGCAGAACATTATCAAGCAGAGGGAGAGGCCAATGGCACTTCTTTAGCCCCCTCCCTGAAACAATTACACCACCACCTTCTACCTTCTTCCCCTCCTTCGAGTTGAACTCCGTCCGCACTTTCTCCCCCTACAACCTTCAGCTTGCTGTCATCTTCCAACCCCCAGGATCTACTTCCACCTGTCTCGATCACTTAACCACTCAGCTTCTCCACTTCCTTTCTTCCGACATCCCCACTATCATCATGGGGGATTTCAACATCCCCATTGACACCCCCTACCCCGTAGCCTCTAGAGTCCTATCCCTGACCTCCTCCTCTGGGCACTCCCAATGATCTTCCTCAGCCACTCACAAGGATGGCCATACGCTCGACCTTATCTACACCCACCTCTGTTCCGTCACTGACCTCTCAAACTCACCCCTCTCCCTTTTTGATCACAACCTATTGACCTTCTCCCTCTCCCCCCCCAACCCTCCCCGAAACTCAGTCATACCCACAGAAACCTTAGCCTCATTGACTTCCACTCATTCTCTGAGTCCCTTTTCCCTCTCACAGACCTAGCTTCCTTAATTGACGTTGACGCTGCTACCACCCACTACAGCACCACATTAACTACAGCCCTCAACCAGGCCGCCCCACTCACACATACCAAAACCCGCACACTCAGGCAACCCTGGCTCACCACCCTCACCAAAGAACTATGTAGGGCGTCCAGAGTGGCTGAGCGGAGATGGAAGAAATCCCACTCCGCGGAGCACTTCGACATGTACAAACAATCCCTCTCCAACTTCAAGAAAGCACTCACCACCGCAAAACAAGCCTACTTCTCTTCTCTAATTAACGCACTGTCCCGCAACCCCAAACAATTACTCAAAACTTTCAACTCCCTGCTCCATCCTCCTTTACCCCCCTCCCCACTCATCTCTGTTGACGACTTTGCTGCCTTCTTCAAACAGAAGATCGACAAAATCAGAGAAAACTTTGTCCCAGTATCCCCACAGCCCCCCCATCACCGCCCATCCCACCTTGTCCAAAAGAAGCGTTTCCATCATGACAGAAGATCAACTCGCCACCCTTTTGTCATGATCACACCTCACCACTTGTGCCCTCGACCCACTCCCCTCCTACCTCATCCCTAACCTCACCACAGTCTTCATCCCTGCCCTAAACCATCTCTTCAACCTATCACTCACCACCGGCGTCTTCCCGTCACCCTTCAAATATGCCTTGATCATACCCATCCTCAAAAAACCCTCCCTCGACCCATCATCTGTTTCAAACTATCACCCCATATCTCTTCTCCCTTTTACATCAAAGCTCCTAGAACAGGATGTCCACTCTAAACTGTCCTCCCATCTCTCCTCCTGCTCCCTCTTCGACCGCCTACAATCTGGTTTCTGACCTATCCACTCCACAGAAACAGCCCTGACCAAAGTCACCAATGACCTCCTGCCCGCAAAGAGCAAGCAACATTACTCCATCCTCCTCCTCCTTTACCTATCTGCTGCCTTTGACACTGTCGACCACTCCCTCCTACTCCAAATTCTGGAATTGCTTTGCCTCACTGACCTAGCCCTCTCCTGGATCTCCTGATACCTAACAGACTGGACTTTCAGCATCACCCACTCCCACACCTCCTCCTTGCCCTACCCTCTATCTGTTGCCATCCCCCAGGGCTCGGTTCTGGGACTGCTACTCTTCTCCATTTACACCCTTGGCCTTGGACAACTCATTGAGTCCCATGGCCTCCAATACCACCTCTACGCTGATGACACTCAGATCTACCTCTCTGGGCCTGACATCACCTCCCTACTTTCCAAAATTCCACAATGTCTCTCCGCCACCTCATCCTTTTTCTCTTCTCGCTTCCTCAGGCTGAACATGGACAAAACAGAGTTCATCGTCTTCCCCCCAAGTCGCTCTCCCCCTCCACCAGACCTATCCATCACTGTCAATGGCTGCTCACTCTACCAAGTCCCACACTCCAAGTGCCTTGGGGTTATTTTCTACTCCTCCCTCTCTTTTAAGCCTCAAATTCGAGCCCTCACCACCGTCTGCCGTCTACAGCTCAAAAACATTTCCCGGATCTTTTCCTTGAGTACGACACGGCTAAAATTCTTGTTCACGCTCTCATTATCTCTCTGTCCATGTTCTCCCCTCTTCACATGTAAAGCGCCAAGGAATGTAATGGCACTATATAAATAAATAAATAATAATAATAATAATAAAAAACTAAACAAAGCATCACTGTTATGTTGGTTTTAGGAGTGGGGCTGTCAATATTGCATCCACAAGGGTCTCCAGTCTCCCCCCTCCCCACAGTGCACTGTTTCAGGCCCTTTTTATCCCCTACTTGGACTGTGCTGTTTCAGCTTCTTCCATGCTTTCTCTCTCCCACAGTGCAATCACATTGAATTGTCAGTATACTAGTGTAGATCGATGGGGCAGGAGGATATAAGCATCGTCCAGAAAGTGACGTAAGTGGAAGGCTTATTATTATGCATAGTAAGATGCTAGAGATAGAACAGTGATGTCACCTGTGGGGTGGAACTTAGATCGTCCTACACCATTGATCTGCACTGCCCATATACAGACACTTCAGTGAGATCTATAAGGGGGAGAGAGAAGGCATGGAGGAAGTTAAAACAGCGCACTGTTGGGAACAGGGAAGAAGGGGCTGAGACAGCGCACTGCAGGGAACAGGAAAGAAGGGGCTGAGACAGTACACTGCAGGGAACAGGAAAAAAGGGGCTGAGACAACGCACTATGAGGAACAGAAAAGAAGGGGCTGAGACAGCACACTGCAGGGAACAGGAAAGAAGGGGCTGAGACAGTGCACTGCAGGGAAAAGGAAATAAGGGGCTGAGACAGTGCACTGCAGGGAACAGGAAAGAAGGGGCTGAGACAGCACACTCCAGGGAACAGGAAAGAAGGGGCTGAGACAGTGCACTGCAGGCAACAGGAAAGAAGGGGCTGAGACAGCGCACTGCAGGGAAAAGGAAAGAAAGGGCTGAGACAGCACACTGTGGGGAACAGAAAAGAAGGGGCTGAGACAGTGCACTGCAGGTAACAGGAAAAAGGGGGCTGAGACAGCACACTGTGGAAAAAAGAAAAGAAGGGGCTGAGACAAAAGCACAATTAAAATCATGAGGAGTACTACTCTAATAAATAATGTGCAGTGAGGTGGAATCTACACCAAACTAAATAATAATTTTCACCAATCATTCAAAAATTATCAAAGAGATGTCTGCTACATTCCGCAGGAACATACAGTATGACAAACCATTTGTCCTCATAAAAATTCATGACAGAAAAGTGACTGCACAAGTCAGCAACCAAGTGTATCAGCAGACGGGGCAAAAAGGCAAAGAATGAGAGATCAATAGGACCTATAGGAAAAATCGAAGGAGAATCAACTCTGAAAAATTGCAAGAATACAAGGGTAAATTGCTGAAAAGAGAAGGGGCACACAATAGTGTGTATCTGATGATTATAATGTAGAACAAATAGTGAATCTGCTCACCTCTTTTGCTTGTCACAACCACGTTTTCGCCACTTTTCCGCTTTTTTCACGGTTTGCAGCAGTCTTCCCAATGTATCCAGGACAGTGTTTAAGGGAAAAGGGACTTGTGACCACACTCCCGCTCCAAATAATCCAAGAGTCCAATTGTGTTGGAGTTCAAATGGTGGCTTTATTTCTACGCGTTTCGTGCTTAAACCCTCTCCTCACTAAAATACCACAACAATACGATGTCCTATTGTTGTGGTGATCCTGAGGAAGGAGTTTAACCCCGAAACGTGTAGAAATAAAGCCATTGTTTGAATTCTAACACGATTGGACTCTTGGATTATTTGGAGCGGTAGCACGGTCACAAGTCCATTTTCCCTTATACATTATCCTAAATTGCAAGGATAGGGAGAGGGATTACCCAGTGATGGTCGAGTGAAGAAGCACCCTGTTCGATGATGTTCTCTGTGAGTATCCCAGTATGCATGGGGGCACTCACATGATATGTCATCAAACAGGAAATACGTAAAAGTAAAACACAATTGCTGTTAGATAGCCCAGTTAGAAACCCGTAGGGAATTTTTAAAGCAAGTCTTTTAGAGAATAGTTTAGATTATAGGGATAAATTAAATAGGAAGATAGGAAAAAATGTTGGGCATGGACTAACCTTTAACTAAAACACATATAGAAAGTGAAAACCATGCCCACGTTATGGATCAAAGCAATGATGACTACAATAAAATCTATCATAAAAATGGTGCAAAAGCCAGGATGATTTAGGTTTAAACATGATAGTGGCTATTTACTCAATAAATAGCCAAAGAATAATGTCTCAAAGCTGTTGTTTTTTCTGAAGTCACAGTTCGTATGCAGCCATTTCAAAGTAATTTTACAAATATAACACTAAACATTGGCAACATCTACATATATATTGACTGGCTTCTGGGATAAACACAAATAATTGTTGGTCAAAGGTTTACCATTGAAGGATTGTTCAATCAACTACAGATCATTTAATGATGATAGAGTGCATAACTGTGAACATAAATGAAGGATTACAGGAATTAAAAAAAGCTTCAAGAACTCAAGAATCCCCAAAAGAGACCAGAGCTTTGATTAAATACATATGAACTGTATGAATACATCTGGAAGGAAAATGATATTTCCAAACCTCATGAAGTCGTTTGGAAAACAGGGAAATATAACTAGAGAAAATTACTAAAAAATCATGTAAATAATGCTGTTAACCTCTTCCTACTTTATGATGTATTACTATGTCATAAGTAGAAGTGCTTTGCTACAATATTCCATATTTTTATGGCATGGCAATGGTGCAGGCTTGGAAGTAAGGCTGCCCTGCATCATAATCAATGGAGATCAGCAATAACAGATAACATTCACATTGCCCAGCACCAATTCTGACTGATAACCCCCTAGACGCACAGGACATAAGGGACTGTAGCACATAGGTGGTCAAAAGAAAGGAAGAGATCCCTCTATATGCCATCAATTCCCTGTATTGCAATTATAATCTAAGCTTTTCACCAGCCACCAGCTGGGTCTCAAAGGTTGAATGTCAGTGTGAAAAAAACTTTACAGATGTTATCAAAGCATCTTTAAAGAGGATCTGTCACCCCCATGGTGCTATGCTAACTGAATGCAGTACTGAATGCAGCAAGGTCTGCTGCATTCAGGGGAGGGGTCTCCTTGACTCTAGCTCCCTTGTAAGTAGTAAGAAGACTTTCTAAAGTTTATGGATAAGGTGTCCGGAGGGACTTACTCAGTAAAATTTGTGATTGCAATCATTTTCAGTAAGAAACTGAGTATTATCTGACAGAATTGCAGGGGTGTCAATACTTTTGGCCACAACTGTATGTATACTCAATGCAAATGCTGATTTACTAAAACAGATGCATACTTCATATTTTCATTACGTACACATACACCGTATATTTTGGACTATAAGATGCATCAGAAGAAGCACCCAGGTTTTAGAGGAAGAAAACAGGGTAAAATTGTAATAAAAAAAATGGAGTCATGACGCACTGTTATACGGGGGATCTGCTGCTGACACTGGATTGGGGGTAATGTCCTGAAATTCTGTATGAATATCCCCATCTTGGGCTCTTTTTTGGTATATATGTCCCCCCTTGTGGTATATGATCCCCCATCCTGGTATATGAACCCTCATCCTGGAACATGATCCTCCATCCAGTTATATGATCTCTAATCCAGATATATGATCCGCCATGCTAGACTAGAATCCCCAATCAAGGTATATGATCCCCCATCCTGGTACATGATCCCCATCCAGTTACATGATCGCTCATCTAGTTAAATGATCCACCATCCTAGTACATGATCCCTCATCCTCACACATGGCCCCCATCCTGGTATATGATCTCCTCTTCTGGTACATGATCCCTCATCCTGGTATATTATCTCCCATCCTGGTACTTGATCCCCTATTCTGGTATTTACCCTCATTATGGTGTACACTTAAACATATAAATGATTATACTCAGCTCTCATTGCTCTCCCTGTAGAAGGGTAATGAAAACCGGTTTCAAATTGAAGCGACGCTTCCATACTCGTCCAGGGTTTTCTTTTTAAAAAAATATTTTCTATTATTTCATTCGGATTGTAAAAAATTAAAAAACGATACAGTATAGTACAACGCGTTTCGACCTAGGTACATTTAGTAATAACATAAAGGTATTTTAAAAATGTCTACATATGTTATTCTTATAAAATCCTCCTTTCAACTGACTTTGAGAGATTGGGAAGTTAGTCACCGCCCCTAATTAGTGATTACAATAATTGATCTACAATTAGTAAGAGGTGTCTCCGGTCTGCCCCCAGGCTCTGAGTATTCATGAGCCTAGTAAGCGGCGGTGGGGACAAGTGGAGCATGTTGCTCCCAAAAATGATGTGGAGAGACTTTATTTCTCTCAGTATAGCAGTCTCCTGTATGTTTCTGGTCCGCCCAAAGGTTTTTAAAAAGAAAACCCTGGACGAGTAATGAAGCGCCGCTCCAATTTGAAACCGGTTTTGATTACCCTTCTATTTGACTGATCAGAGACACACCCTGAGTCTTTGGAATCTCCGGAGGAGTGCGCAGCAAGCCTGCAGTCCAGCAATCTATTAAGAAATACGATATACATCTTGTAAAAAGGTGAGCAATATTTCAATGACAGTAACTATTTATCGAAAAAGACTAATACACTTAGATCTGCGCCGGATCTATTCCATTTGTCTCTCTCCCCATTAGATTTTATCCGGAGCAGAATTCTAAGAATTGCTCTCCCTGTGGCAGCGACGTCTTCCTGTCTTCTCAAGCCGAATGTTGATTGCTGTGTAAGCGGCGTGCACAGTGATGATGTCACTGTCTTGCCCCTTACTCCACACACTGATCAGTGTTCGGTTTGAGAAGGCAGGGGGACATCACTTCTGCTGGGAGAGCGATGATGAGTATAATCTCCCCGATAGTCACTGCTTTCCATGCCAATGATAATGTTTGGGAACAGTGAGGTAATTTAATATTAACTTCTCCCCCTGCCTATCATCCCGCCAACCATCGGCTTCAGTGCTGAGAGGTGATAGGTGTAAAGAGAGCAGTGAATATTACACTAGCTTAAAAAGTGGGCCCCCATGATTACCGACCACAGCTGCAGCTTGCTCCAGCTTCCATTGATCGACTCCACTGCCACCACTGACTGCCTGCTTTACAGCTCAGCACTGCAAAGTCAAACATCCAGACTATAAGATGCTTTCCCTCAAAAGCTTGGGGGGGAAAGATGTGTCTTATAGTCCAAAAATACAGTACATATGGTTACATAGTTTTCTAAATATTTTAAAAATATAAATCTGAAAAATGTGATGTGCGTTTGTTTTCAGCCCGCTGAGTTAATACTTTGTAGGATCACATTTTACTGCAATTACTACTGCAAGTCTTTTGGGGTTATATCTACCAGCTTTGCACATCTAGGGTAAAATGTTTGCCCATTCTCCTCAGCAAAAAAGGTCTAGCTCAGTGAGATTGGATGGACAGTGTCAGTAAAAATCTATTTTTAAGTCTTGCCATAGAATCTCATTGTGTTTTAGATCTACACTTTCTATCACAATAACAGTTGCACTCAAGCAAGATGGAAAAAAAAGCTGAATGATGCAATGACCACAGGAATATGAACATGCATTACTGCTTATAAAAAATATGAAACATTTAAAAAGAAATAAAAAAATACTTGTTAGATTAAAATGTCCTGTTTAATTTGAACCCAATTACCACGTCACAGAGTACCTATGAACTGAGTTCTATCCTAATGAATGACTCTCTTTGTGTCAAAACTGACCACTTATACATGGTCTGGAAAGGAGTCTGCTAACAGGGAATTAAAAACATCTTATGTTACTGAAAGGAGTGCACAGAAAGAGAGAGGGCATGACCCCATAAGGCCATGTGCACACGTTCAGTATTTGCTGAGTTTTTTACCTCAGGATTTGTAGACAAAACCAGGAGTGGAACAATCAGAGGAAAAGTCTAATAGAAACACGTCACCACTTCTGTATTTATCACCCACTCCTGGTTTTGGCTACAAATCCTGAGGTAAAAACTCATCAAATTCTCAGCGTGTGCACGTGGCCTTATACAAAAATAAACTGCCGGAATTTGCCAATCTGAAGGCCTGAACTGGTGCATACTAAACATAACATAAACAAGCACAGTTGCACTCAAGCAAGAGGAAAAACAGGCTGAAGGATGCAAATAGTGAGCATAGGAATGTGAATTAGCAATATTACCGTACTTAGAAAAAAATCTGAAAAAAGTTTTAGGAATAAAAATAAGATACTTAGCAGATAAAATTGGACAGATTTATTTGAGACCATTTACCATGTCACAGTGACCTCTCAACTGGATTCAAACCTAGTGAATGCCTTTCTTTCGTGTCAAAAATTACCTCATATATGGGCTGGAAAAGGACTTGCTAACAGAGAATTAAAAACACCTAAAGTAACTGGGAGGAATGGACAGACAGAGGGTATGACCCAATAATACAAAAATAGATACATTGCCAGCACTTCCTAACCTGAAGGTCTTCTCCCAGACTCACTAACTCCTTGGCCACAGGAATTCCACATCCATTCCCCTGTGGCCCCTACAAGTTAAGCCCTCGCCCCCTTCTTTATCCTTCATATTTTCCCCTCCTCTTGTTGCTCTCACCATGTCCATACAGAAGCAAACAGGTTCATTCCACTCCACAGGTAAAGGATAAGTCTGGATACTTTTCTTAGACCTTTATTGGAGCCGACTCGTTTCGTGGCAGGCTGCTTCTTCATCAGGACCATTCATATTACACACACTTAAAATGACAAATTTATAAAGGATACACCATGTATACAAAAACAAGAAAAAAGTTAAATTACTCATGTAGTCTAGGGATAAAATCTATCTGTCCAAACTATGATTCAGAAACTGTAAGTTCGAAACCAAACACTAATCTGAATTTTTACAATGCAAAAAAAAGGAAAAAAAAATCCCATACACCAGTTTTAGTTTAGTGAAAATAGTATTTTTGATACAATCTTTTATTATATTTGTAGATAGCATATGTCAGAGGGTGTATAGAGATATGCCTGTTGGTGACGACTATTAGAGAAGTCGGCACCTGTAGCGATGACATCTGACCACTAGATGTCAGTGACACTGTTATTCTAAATTTTATAAAGTGTTAATAAACAATAATTAAATAATTTTATGAATGCTGTTATGTGAATAATAGGTGAACTGTGCAATATAAATGCAATTTTGCTGCTGGATTTAGAAAATAATTTTATTGCATCACTGCTCTGTCACTCAATCTGAGTATGTATAAAGTTTGGTTGTGGTGGTTGGTTGTCACGGAGACGAGCAGAGGAGACGCGCTTTGAATGAGAGCTCAAGCATTATCTATGGAGAAAGAAAAATCCGTTGTTTTATATCCTGTTTCCTCTCTCATTAGTTCAGCAGTTTTGTGTCCTGTGATTGGTGATGTATGGGACACTTAATCCTTTATCCCAGTTTAGAGGAGAGCATTGGAAAACACAACAGTGAGATAACATTGGAAGGAGCCGGCCATCTTGTAAAGTGTGACATGACGCCCTTGAAAGGTAAAGTACCCTATGCTTTAAACAAGGATGAGGTACCTCAGATTCTACTTCTAAATTTTAAATTCTCCCTGACAGATCCAATGAGTTAGTTAGGGTCAGCTAGGTGTATAGATCATCCTGAATGACTAGTCTTTATGGGACAATGTAAGTGAGGCATGTACTGTGTTCATATTGATGAGGACTGTTGATAGCGCGGTGTGAAGTTCGAAAGGGCCATAGCCTGTGGTGAAAATCCAAGGCACCCACCTATCTGGATTGGATTTTTTTTCTTTTTCTTTGCTTATTATTTTTTTTCTTCTCTTCTGCTTCTTAAATTAATATATTGTTTGTATTCTTGTAAAGAAAAGAAAAGAAAAATTGAATATACCGTATTTTTCGGACTATAAGACGCACTTTTGTTCCCCCAAACTGTGGGGGAAAGTGGGGGGTGCGTCTTATAGCCCGAATGTATGGAGTGTGGGGGCAGGGGAGGTGGGGGCAGCTCTGGAGTATTGCCGGGGGGGCTGGAGCGGGCTGCAGACAGAGCGGGAGATCTCCTGCTCCCGCTCATTTAATATGCACTGCCGCTGTCCATCATTGTGGTGCTGAAACCCCCCTGTGATGGCACATGCTTCTCCCCCATGTTAAATATGGCCCCCCATGGTGCTGCCAATAATAAAATAACAACCACATTACTCACCTTTTCCAGCGATGTCCTGGCTCCCTCCATGCAGCTGCACTCCTCCACTTCCTGGTTCTTCTCTCTGTGAAGCCGGTCATGTGATCGGCTCAGCAGTCTCATCATCTCTGTGCACCCGATCATATTACTGGCATTACAGAGAAGTGGAGGAGTGCAGCTGCCAGGACATCGCTGGAAAAGGTGAGTAATGTGATTGTTATTTTATTATAGGCAGCAGCATGGGGGGCCATATTTAACATGGGGGGGGGACTTGTGCCAGCCTTGGGGCACTTGTGCCAGCTCTGGGGCATGTGTGCCAGCCCTGGGGGGGCATATGTCAGCCCTCGGGGGCATGTGTGCCAGCCCTGGGGGGCATGTATGTCAGCCCTGGGGGACTTGTGCCATCCCTGGGGGGGGTGCCAGCCCTTGGGGACATGTAATGGTTCTGGGGGACGTGTGCCAGCCCTGGGGCATGTGTGCCAGCCCTGGGGGGGCATGTGTCAGCCCTGGGGCATGTGTGCCAGCCCTGGGGGGCATGTGTCAGCCCTGGGGGACTTGTGCCATCCCTGGGGGGCATGTGCCAGCCCTTGGGGACATGTAATGGCTCTGGGGGATGTGTGCCAGCCCTGGGGCATGTGTGCCAGCCCTGGGGGGGCATGTGTCAGCCCTGGGGGGCATGTGTCAGCCCTGGGGCATGTGTGCCAGCCCTGGGGGGCGTGTGTCAGCCCTGGGGTATGTGTGCCAGCCCTGGGGGGCATGTGTCTGCCCTGGGGGACTTGTGCCATCCCTGGGGGTGTGTGCCAGCCCTTGGGGACATGTAATGGCTCTGGGGGACGTGTGCCAGCCCTGGGGCATGTGTGCCAGCCCTGGGGGGACATGTGTGCCAGCCCTGGGGGGCATGTGTCAGCCCTGGGGCATGTGTGCCAGCCCTGGGGGGCATGTGTCAGCCCTGGGGCATGTGTGCCAGCCCTGGGGGGCATGTGTCAGCCCTGGGGGACTTGTGCCATCCCTGGGGGGCGTGTGCCAGCCCTTGGGGACATGTAATGGCTCTGGGGGACGTGTGCCAGCCCTGGGGAACGTGTGCCAGCCCTGGGGGATTTGTGCCAGCCTTGGGTGGCATGTGCCAGCCCTGGGTGGCATGTGCCAGCCCTGGGGGACGTGTGCCAGCGCTGGGGGGCATGTGCCAGCGCTGGGGGGCATGTGCCAGTGCTGGAGGGCATGTGCCAGCGCTGGAGGGCATGTGCCAGCCCTGGGGGACGTGTGCCAGCCCTGGGGGGCATGTGCCAGCCCTGGGGGACTTGTGCCAGCCCTGGGGAGCGTGTACCAGCCCTTGGGGACGTGTGATGGCCCTGGAAATGTGTGATGGCCCTGGGGAATGTGTGCCAGCCCTGGGGAATGTGAGCCAGCATCGGGAAGCATGTGGTAGCCCTGAGGGACGTGTGCCAGCCCTGGGGCATGTGTGCCAGCCCTGGGGGACTTGTGCCAGCCCTGAGGGACGTGTGCCAGCCCTGGAGGACGTGTGCCAGCCCTGGGAGGCATGTGGCAGCCCTGGGGGATGTGTGCCAGCCCTGGGGGATGTGTGCCAGCCCTGGGGGGCTTGTGCCAACCCTGGGGGGGTGTACCATCACTTGGGGATGTGTGCCAGCTGTAACCAGAATAAGGGGGCCATATCTAGGATGTGGGGCTATATCCAAGGATGAGGGACCATGTACCAGGGATGAGGGCTATGAAGGACATATACCCTATATGATTTGTAAAGGGGACATTGACATTATAAGACGGACCCCATTTAACATTAAAAATTAATTTTTCCTCTTTTCCTTCACCAAATTTGGGGGTGCGTCTTATAATCAGGTGCGTCTTATAAAGCGAAAAATACGGTAGTTGTTTATATTGTATGTTATTTCTTGTTAGGAGAATTTGGATTGTAATTTGCTTACCTGTACATCTGAAAACAGTCTTATTGGGATCCCAGAAGATTTATTGATATGGGATAGTGTCAAGATTGTGAACTGGAAGAACAAACATATATTATGGCTTCCCTGTAGGAAACTAACCCTGTTTAAGTCCGGACACATTTAGGGGAGGGGGGTGTGTCATTATTGGCTCAAGGGAAGATTTCCCCTTACTGGGACCAGGGATATGTGGCTGTTTTTCTGGTAAGGAAAACAAGACATTTTTATTTGTTTGTACGAGTTGTTGGGTTATAAATTGTACAGTTTATTTATTTCACTTTTCTTCCCTATACCAACAGGGGCGAGTTCTGTTACTATAAATCTGGTTTTTGCTTAACCTTCATTTTGGAAGTTTATCTTTCCTTTCGGTGGCATCACTGTATCAAAATGAATTCAAATCCCCGCTGTTGCCGGAGGTGTTACACATATAACAATTATGGTACCTTTACACGCCGCCACAACAGGATGGCTACCAACGGCAACTTCACGTGCACGAGCACGGCCGAACGGTTACCAACGGGAACCGCACCCTCTATACACGCCGCCACAAGGTGCGCTACGCTACGCTACATCTACAGCTACATACATCGCCGGGTGTCGCAAGTAGCCGTCTGTAGCTCAGCGTACCAGCTTTACACACCGCCACCACAGAGTGATCTGGGAGCAACAAAGGCAGGACGTAAAACAAATAGGCGTGCCACAGACCTGTACGCCGCGCCCAAACCACAACCATTGGCCAACACTACGGAGTTGTGATTGGGCACGACGGAAAGGGCGGATGGCCGAGACGTGCCGTACTAGTGAGCGGAGTGTGGCACGGAATATGCGCTTGTGACATGGCGGAGCCTGGCGAATGCATCCAAATCGATGGTAATGGGTCACGCTAGAGCGGTGGCCAGTCACATATCCCGTGTGTATGAAAGTAGCGGTCCGGGGCTATGTGTGCGTAGTACAAGTGTTTGCCTTGTCACGCACGATCAGCGCTTGTGACAGCCGCGTGTGCAGATTGAACTGAGGTGCGTTTGTGTGCCACACATTAGCGTCTTACAAAAGACAGTATGTGCGTTTTCTGTCAAAAATCTGTGACAACTGTGGCGAAGTATGTGTATGTATACAGGCTGAATGGGGTTTAATATATGTGCTGACAGATGTGAATGTAGTGGATCAGCTTCCAAGGCACCAAGTCAAAGATCTGTGTGACAGTGTATTAGCAAACACCTGACAAGAATATGTCCTGCATCAATGTGCTGTGTGCAGGGGACCCTCTGCCTACAACAAAATAAAGGATCATGTACGCACAATGGCCACAAACACTGTTGGGCAAAAGACTTTCAGAAAAACATGGCTACCCACACATATTGTGTGCACAATCCCAGCCAATAGGTGGCTATGACATCCCAGGCCCCCACCCAACCCTGCATCACATTGCCCTCCTCCACCAAGTAATCAGGCTCACACAGATTATGTTGGATCCAACAGAAAAAGGTTTAATATATTGCATGAATCTTGACCTTGTCTTGTGCAAACAAAATATACATAAAGTAAAAACATTGTAGGATTCAAGAGCAGGTGACATTAATCAGGCAAATTCAATGGATAAGCAAATCACCACACATTGCAAACTGTGCATGGAAAAAAATACCAAAATAACCTAAACTAACTAACTAAATAACGACATAATGAAAACTCATGCACATAATGAAAACAAAGAGAATGGAAAAGGTCAACCAAACATTAAAGGGGTGCAGCTAACCTGCTGTCACCTTCATTGAAAACACAAAAAGCAACTCCCAGAGCCAGCCACATTATATGGCCTGGTCCTGCCAGCTCACTGCACCAGACCCATTGAAGTAGGAGCAGTAAGCTTCTCTACTGTCCCTGGCCTCCTGCCGAGTGCGGCCATGGCTCTGCGGCTGGAGTGGCACAATCACATGGGCCTCATCACGCCAAGACCCTGGACGGAGCTCCCCTGTTGTAGCGTCTGCATTATCTACATAACCTCCTGGCGTGTATGATGCCCGATCCCTACGACGCAGGAAGTTATGTAGCACACAGCAGGCCACCACTACCGCGTCAATAGACTCCGGTTTCATATGTATAGGTGTATGAAAAATCCGGAATCTATTGGCCATTATCCCAAACGCATTTTCAACTACACGGCGGGCCCGGGATAGCCGGTAGTTGAAAATGCGTCTCTCAGAAGTAAGGGCCCTCTGGGGATATGGCCGCAGTAGGTGTTCCTGAAGTGGGAATGCTTCATCCGCCACAAACGCAAAGTTGAGATGTTCGGTCGTGTGCTCATTTGAGGGTAAGTTTAGCCCACCATTCCCTAGTAGTGTTGCCAAGGAGCTTAGGGCAAACACCCCCCCATCTGAGTTCCGACCAGGCATTCCAACATCCACGTAGAGGAACTCATAGTTGGCATCTACTACAGCCATGAGGATTATACTACAATACCCTTTGTAATTGTAATACAAAGAGCCAGAGTGGGCAGGTTTGGTAATCCTCACGTGCTTACCATCCAATGCCCCGCCACAGTTGGGGAAGTTCCACCGGGTTTCAAACCCTTGGCCCACTTCCAGCCATTCTGCGGCGGTTAATGGCATTTTCATGTAGGCTGGCTGCAGAGCCTCTCCAGATGGCCCAACACGTTTCAGGGATCAGGCGGCTCAGCAGGGGCAGGGAGACACGTGACACGTATGTGAGGGATGTCATGGACTGCCCTGTAGCCAGGAACCGCAAAGTGATCGCCAACCGCTCAGCAGCTGATACTGATGGGCGCATTATAGTGTCCTGACGCGCTATCATTGGCCCTACACGCTCCAATAGGAAGGTGAAACAGTCCTCGGGCATACGGAGATAGTTTCGGTAATCATCAGGACAGTTAAGCTCCAGCTCCCGCAACAGCTGCATGTGGCCCCGGGTTTCCCGCCTCAGAAGCCAATCACGGGTCCACATCCGCCGCTGTCTGCGCCTCATCAACCTTTCATACCGATCCTGATACCACATTTGCTCTTCCACCAACGCAAGAGCCACGATAACATTGCGGTCATGGATATTCTGCATCCTCAATATCAGCACCTGTAGATGTGAAAGCACAACATGAGTACATAGACCAAAATGTGTGCAAGTCAGCAGGTTCAGCAACCCACACCTCTTTTCCATTACACACTATAGCCAAGAGGATGGCATCTCTTGTGTGGGCCCAAAACACAACCCTGAAGCAAGGACGGCAAACACCCAGTAGTCACCCCAAACAACATGGCACACGGCGATTGAGAGTGGCCTCCTCTACATCAACGTCAATGGGAGCTCCCAAAATTCACACATCTGCACCTAGGTGAGTTAGAAAGGGACATGTGTCACCAATAATGTTGGTCAAACAGGTCCCATAATCCATTACACAGCCCATAATGTCAATTGATTACAGTAAAAATGAGAAGAATAAACGAATGTGACGTACCCCGATATGGAAGGTTGAGGAAGGCTACATGAACCAAACAACATTGCACATGACTGCGGATGGTTACCCATGGTGTAATTGGTTTTTGAAGGTGTCATTTTAAATACACATGTATGCCATGTCTGGCGCCCAACACCTCAAAGCCCTGTGTCATCCCATTCCCGTTGAACACAGTCTCCATTGGCCACAACCAGTATGCAGAAATCGATCCAGTCGACATGAGTGACACAGTTCCGTCTACAGTCATGCATCCATTCTCCTGTATGTTGTCTGCAAACAAACACAGCAATGTATCTCAACAAAAGTGTCAAGCCCACACAAAATGCCGTATCCTAATCCACACAGTACACTATATCTCGTCCCCAACCATACAAAGCCCTATATCGGCCGCTACAGCAGTCTCCGGCGCTCTTCCAAGAACATCAACATATGCACCCCCACCCTGCGCAAATTCCATGTGTGTCCACGAAAACTTACCTAATGGGTCTGGCCAGCAAGCGTAATGTTTGGCGGGATGGGCAACTTTTAAAGGGCCGCCAACCTATCACGATTCAGCGATCTCCACCAATTAGCGGAAGGCAAATCCGCACCCAGGTGCCCCTTCAGGATGTGCATTATTGTGTCCCGCTGTGATTGGTGTCCCGGACTATAAAGTCAGGTCAATGGCCACTGCTCCGTGTCCAGACGTCGATGTGCATTGAGCTACTAGTGTCCTGTTTGACTTCTGTTGCTCTGACGGTAAGCCTCTTTAGCGGTTTGTAAGAAAATGTTAATGAACGCAGCTGCTTCTAAGCACAGGCAGCTTAGAGCGATGTGTGTATGGCCATGTTTGAAGCGGCATGCAAATATTGAACACGTAATATTAAATATGTGAACCTTATTCTGTGTCCCCAGTAGCCAGGTAGTGCCTCTACTTATATAGTGTAAGTATGTATTGCACCTTCTGCTTTTTGGCAATGGTAAAAGAGCACGGTGTTATTTCTTTGGCTGGTACTTCACATCAACATTGCAGGGTGGTAGAATTGTGGCGGACATTCCAGGGATGTTTGGGTACATGGTTTAAATGGGACTTCCCACGTCTGGAGGAACACCTACATGATCATCTGGGTGCACATTACATGTAGTATGTGCAGTGTTGGCACACACCCAGCCCGCCTTTCTGATATAGTGACCCCTTACCATATGTGGACACTGGCCAGGTACTAGTTAGCACACAACGTGTTAGGTCACATGTTTGCCCTCTACAGGTATGTACACACACACCGTGTCAAGGTGTGTTTGCAATAGGTACATGTGGGACAGAAATCATTTTGAAACATCTGTAGGTGGACACCCCATATCCGGCCCTTGATATTGGCAAGCATACATGTGTTTGAGTTAGTAGCGGTCTGAGATTGAAAAATGGCACACTCATGGCCAGTTTCACTCCACAAAATAGCTGCATAGATGATCACTGTAGAAAGTTAATGATTATGTGTATGATTGTGGCAAGTTTTGAAATGTCGGTATGCCTTGTGTTGTGACTGTTTTTTTTTTGTTAATTTTTCATCGGCAGATGCCGACGGGTACTGTGGAATTGGAATCCCAGCTTCTCACGGAGTATCAGCGGCAACGAATGTTTGTGGCGCAGCTCGCTGCCCGAATATAAAAATCGGCAGCGAGGGCCGAGGCCTACAGGAGTCTTGTGGCTCTGGCAAATCGCTTGGAGCCAAGGGTAGGCAAGACGTGGGACCAGCCTATGGTGGCACTTAAGATCAAAAACATGAGGTCGGCGTTCATGCGGGCTCACATTCAGTACCAGCGTCGTCGCTCAGGGGCTGGAGCAGAGGAGGTACATCACCTACCCTAGGTGGTACTATCCCCTGTTCACCTTCATCCTGGGCGAGGTTCGCCCGCATCGAACGACCACCAACTGCCCCGTTGCTGCGTCCCATGTAGGCCCGGCTGCATCATCACCTGCGCCACAGGAGGTGGGTAATTTGTGTGACAGTGGTGGGCCACAATGTTTCCTTCACATGTGTGCTTCGATAAATCCTTCACACCAAATGTGTTGGCATATTTACCTCCTTGCTGCGGCACACCTTGGGGTGTCAATCTATCTGCCCTCCTTCCATGACTTGCCAGACTTTTCTATTCTATGCTTCCAGCCGTTATTGCAATGTTGCTTCTTCCACAACATCTGGTATGTTTAGGTTAGTTATTTAAGGGTTTCAAGATAGCAGGTGGTTTGTTCTCAAACAGCCACATAGTACCATGTAGTAAATGGTGCTGTCTCACATGTGTGTTGGCTTTGTTGCCAGTGGGTTAAAAGGTAATTGAGTGAGGGGTGGATTCTCACCATAAAGGAGTCCTAATGGGAAGGTGCCCAATATGTGTCATTGGCCAGCACAGCCCCCAGTAATCAAGGTGTTGTGGTGACATGTCCCTAATATTGGATACGGCTACGTGACAAACAACTAATTATGTATTTAGCTGAGCTCCTGGAATGGTCGAGGTGAGTGTACAGGAGGAACCACTGGTGTTTGGGGTCTTGAACCTTATTTGCTTTAAATGTGTTATTCCCCCATTTTTCCATTCCCGGTAGTTGGCCTTGGTGTGTGTGGGAGTGGTATATAGAGTCCTGTTGTGAATGTATACAGTTGATATTGCCTCCACTAATGGTTTTTTATTTATTTATTTTTTCCCCACCCACAGGCCCCAGAAGAGACGGCTCCATTGCCGAGGATTTCTGTTTGCTGATGATGCTCACCCATGACATCTGGGGCTGAGCAGGAGGGCGGGCGAGTGATGTGGGGTCCAGGCCCAGGTCCAGCTCCGGATCCGTCGCCGCCGACGTCCTGCACCAACCTGAGACGGAGCTGGCGACCTGGGCCCGACGCGTGTTGTTGGATGAACAGCGGACCCACAAGGACACCGACGCCCTCTACATGAGCAACAGAATGCGAAAGGGGTGGAGCCGCTCCAGAAGAAGATCCTTCTGAGGGTCTTCCACAATGCCGCTGATGCTGCCGATGATGGGGCCCTTCAATGGGGCTGCCACGTCCCCTCCCCCCATGCAACACACCTTGTGGCCCCTTTCACCAGCTGCCCCATCTCGCCCGTGAGAAGACCGGCCCGCCACAGTCACCCCATCCCCCCTCAACACATCGTCGTCAACCAGACGTTCTGGGGCAGGTCGGGGCTGCCCTCAGAGGAGGGGGATGCGGCATTGTCAGAGCCGACAGAAGAGGAGTAATTTGGACACTAGTAGCCAATGCACGGGAATTGGCAGTCTGGACTTTATAATTTCTGGAATTGCGTTTTATATGTATATTTTGTTGGATTGAGTTTTGGGCACAATTTGTGGTTTTTTTAAAATTTTTTTCCACAAAAATTCTATTATTTGTAATTTATTTTAAATTCCAGCCTGGAATAAATTTTATTTATTAACACAATTGTGTATTCATTTCAGAAAAAGGGATTGTGTGGGTTTTTGGGGGTGAATGTAATTTTTGGCCAATAATAGGTTTCCCCAAGCCACACAATATGGGCCAGTGCTCGCTCAGCAGGATCACCATCGGTTCATTTGGAATGTCTTAGCACATTCAAAAAGGGGAGTTGTGATGTGCCTCACATAGTTAGGTTATGGTGAGGTTTGGGTCACCAAATATTAGTAAGGTCACATGAAGGAGCGTAAAAACAAAGTTAGAACAGCATTGTATTGTAAACATACATGTGTCACAGACATTTGCCATCATACAAGGAAGGCTTAGGCCAGATGGGGCTAGCCAGTCCACACTTGTGATGGTCCCAATGTGGGACAGTATAGGGATTGTAGGCCAGATGGGCTAGCCAGTTCACACTTGTGATGGTCCCAATGTGGGACAGTATAGGGATTGTAGGCCAGATGGGGCTAGCCAGTCCACACTTGTGATGGTCCCAATGTGGGACAGTATAGGGATTGTAGGCCAGATGGGGCTAGCCAGTCCACACTTGTGATGGTCCCAATGTGGGACACTATAAGAAAAGAGCCCAACGGGGGCAAAAAAAAAAAAAAAAAAACAATTTTCACTTTTGCAAGGCAACAAGCCAACGTGTGAAAATTTTAGGGTCCAACAAGGACAACTGTTTGTGGGGCCATGTTTGGCCAGGATACAATGCATCCCTCAAATTCATGGGTGTGAACCATGGTGGGGGGTGTAGGTCCGCCAGCATTTGAGCCAGGCGGCCAAGGTCCTGCAGGCCACGCTGTAGAGCCGTGGTCAAACGGGCCACAAATGCCTGATGGGCCTGGATGAATTCCTCCATGGTAGGGGCACCTGTATTGGGAGTAAACACAAACTTTAGTACACAGTCGTCACTGCTGATGGTTAGTCATGACTGGGCGCAAGCATCCACTTACCCTGTTCCTCCAAATCCAGTTCACCATCAGACGGGGAGGGAGATGGGGTCAAGCTCCATCCATATGAGCCCGCACGTTCACCATCTGGAAAAAGGTGAACCAACATGGTTTACTTTGTTTAAATAAATTGTTTGGCCCCAGATGAAATTTAAGCAACAGTGTGCAGGGTGTCTGTGGCAACATAAACCCACTTACCACCATAGTCACTGTGTGGGGACATGGTCACCCCCGGACTCGCCACTGAGCTGGAGACAGTGGGAGGTGGTGTTACTCCCGGTCTGGGGCTCCGTGGCCACATTATGTGGTTCAGGGGTAACAGTGGTCCTGGCTACGGGGCAAAGACTCCTCTGGGCCGCCAGGTACTTGCAGCTCCTCGCCCTCCTGTGGGGAGGTGATGTCGTCCTCCTCCAGCAGCCAGGCAGATGGGGACAGCTGGTCACACTCCAGCGGGCTGCCAGGTGCGGACTGGTCCTCCACGTCCTCTGTCCCGGTGGGTGACGGGACGTCTGGCTCCTGAGGCCCGGGGAAGGTGTTGACCCTGGGGACAAGGGTGCCACTTGAGCCTGATGTGGTGGGTTCTTGATGGGCCACCTGGGGGTGGGGCATGGGGCCCTTCTTCTGATGAGGATTCAGCATCTAGTTTGAAATTTGAACATAAAAGACGTAATAAGATCATGCCTACACATTGTTGTCCTACAAAGAGCTTGTGTGGGTAGTATTTGACGGCTAAGGCTGGGGTCACACACACACAGATATGTGGCCAGATATTGTTGACAGATCTCTGGTTGCAGTGAAAGCATGGACACATTGTTCCATTTTGAGGCTGTCTCCAAATGTCAACATGTTGACCATGATTTGACTGCAAACAGAGATCTGCAAACAATATGTGGGCAGATATCTGTGTGTGTGACCCCAGCCTTACTTAGCATCAACCAGGTGATGCTGGATGCATACACTCATGTTGTATGCATGGACTGTGCGTGTGAGACATTTTTAGGCCTGACTGGATGAGCAACAACACTGTGAAGATGTGTTTGATTGTGTAGGCCACACTGTCCCTTGTCATATGTTTCCATCATTTTTTGTGTATTGTGGGACATGCACATGTGGCGGTGTGTGTTTTGGGGCAACAATTACTCACCACGCAGCCTGGCAATCCTGGCACGGATGTCCAGTATGCGACCTGGGCACTTGTGCTTCAAGTCAGCGATCTTTTTTTGGATCGCTTTGACTGTCCTCTGTACCCCCAGTTGGCAGAGCAGGGCCCGCTGGATCCGCCGCACGGTGCACCGATTGCGCAGCCTGGGGTGGCGGTGGTGATGGTGGCCCCAATAGTCCCGACGGTCGCAATGATCAATGAGGATGATCAGCTCCGCCATCCCCCATGTTGCGGCGCGGTGCACGGCTGCCATGACTGCTATGGTGTGTGCAGAGGCGGGGCTGGCACCTTGCAGGCAGAGTGAAAATGAAACCAACGTCATGACGTCATTACGACCGCTGTGGGGTTGACGCACCTTTATAAGTAGCCCCAACACGCAGTGACTCGGCCGACACACTTATGCGGCCCCTACTGCAGAAGACCCACCAGTGCAGTCCGTACAACACGGCTCTGATCTGTCTACTGGTAATCTCTTCCGATGTGCTATGGGATTG